>JAIUCT010008280.1:0-16929 GCA_021307375.1 Tetraneura akinire
TAATAATAATAATAATAATAATAATAATAATAATAATAATAATAATATCGCGCCGCCTTTTAAACTCGGATCGTTCTCCCCCGCCCGCGGTCATCGGATCCCACACCAGAGCCATAATATTTTTATCGTTTTTGGCCGCGGCCGACATTCGGTATAGATCCGCGAGTATTTCACCGCGCGAAAGGGGAAGGAATCGCATTATTGTGCTATTATTATACATTTATACACACACATTTTACAATATACTGCACGGGGTTAAAGCTATTATTGTACATTTTTTTTTTTATTTTATTTTTTTTTTTTTTTTGTAACCGTTTCACTTGAGACCGGCTTTATAACCGTCCCATTGCAGCGAGGGATAGAGTCCCTGCACGATAATTTCCCGTCCATATACGTTTACAGTAGGTATCGTAATGTTTTTACCGCGACAATCATGCTCGACGACGAAGTGGAATCGTGGGGAAGAACTAGGAAAAATATATTATTTGTCGTGGCATAAAATATTATAATATATATAGTATATAGTCATATTATGTCTGCTAATGGCATGAGTACTCCATATATTGTATACAATTTAAACGTCGCAGGAAATCGGAAATCGTTTTGCGATATTCAAGCGAACACAATAAAGATGTTCGTAAACTTGTATAATATAATAATATACATTGTACGGTTTACGAACGAACGCGAACTTTAATTATTTAAATAATAAATACATTAAAATGGACTATATAATAGAAAGTTCAGAGTGTTGAAAAAATTCGAATATATTGTATACTATATATATAGCTGAACCCGTGCACCTCGTAGCCCGTTAAAAATCCTACCTCATAATATGTGTCTCAAACTTTGTGTTAAATTCGTTACCCCGTGATTATGCTAGCAGTATATTTTTATACATAAAGATAGATAACGGTTAAAATATACCAAGTATATACAACGATATTCAATAGAGTTTATCATTGTGTAATTGTTTCTGAAGTTCGTATTGCCTTTTTTTCGTACTTGAGGCGTAAAACTACCGATCGATCTTTCTTTGGGAGGCATAACTGCATAGATATGTCGTCATTATAACAAAAAAAAAAAACAAACACAAAATATCAATAAACACTTTTGATGACATAAACGCACGTGTCACAAATAATAAAAAATATTAATTACAAATTCAAGGATAATAATTTCTTTCGCACTAATTATTATTAATTATTATTATTGAAACTAATATAGCGACCATCTATAAACAAAAATTTCCATCGTAAATCTCAAAATTCCTGTTTGAACACCTCCCGGATTTGGGTCTATCACTTTTTAACCTAGCTTATCTTCTGCCTATAGGTCCAATATATCCCTGTGACCCTGTACCAAATTTTGTCGCATCCATTTATATATATATAGATACGAGTAGATGTAGGTATTTATGTATATATATAATAGTATAAGTATTATAATATTGTGTACAATACTACAATGTACAATATACGAAGACTAGTTGATGACAAATTGACAACTTACGTACTATATACGCAACAAATTACAGTTTTTTTTTTATCTGCGGCGACAAAATTTATTAAATTTGAATAAAATTTTATTTAATAATATATTTTTTATTATTTTAAAAATCACGTGATATTTTACGTTACGGTTGATAAAAAATCGATATTAAAAATTCCTTAGGAGGTTTCAATCCCTAAATTTATATATTTCCTGCGTCCAACCCCCTTTTACTTTTATGTACACGCGCGAGTACAGTAAGGCATATTTAGTGCACTACATAATAATTATTTATATAGGAATATATAATATATAGGTACTGCTGCAGACGACAGGTCAATTATCAACGTTTTTAATTTAAAATTAAAGGTACCACGGTATATTATCGACGTTATAAATTTATAATCTTTAAATATAATGAAGTACCTATATTATATATTTTGTAATTTTAATCAACTACCATAATTTCCAACTTCCAACCATGGTCTGCCTGCCTGCAAAAGAACTCCATTGATAACGGGGTAGGTACAACGTACATTATACTTATACGTTATACCCGACGCGAATTATATAAAACTATAAAAGTAATCAATTTCAATATATAATAGTGTCTATAGTAAGTCTATAATAAGTGTATAATAAGTTGCTAAACCACACAAAAACTTAATAATACGAGTATATTCATTTAGAAAACGACGACAGCATACTGTAATACATATTTGTATAAATATCACATATTATTATATACGGTCTGGTCTACTGGATTATAATAATCGTATAATATATTAATATCACTATAATATTACGTATAAAACATCCGCGGGCATATGGCAGTTTTTTTATATAATAGAAAAATAAAAACTGTCCCTGCAGCTCTCAACGGGCGCTCGAGCGAAGAGAATGATAAAGATAATATAATAATATTCCGAGCCCGTTGTTCGAATGGAATATATAATAATAATAATAATAACATAAGTAATAACGATGTTATGAACCTGTGCGCGTATATAATATTATATTATAATATGCGTATTATACGAATACAACATGCGGATAATACGTGCAAGTTATAATGTAGCACGACAACGACGACGGCGTTGTTATTATCAAGGCCGTATTTGTATAATGTGTGCACGTTGCATATGCGATATGCGTACCTATGGGGAGGGAGGAAATAAATCCCCCAGAAATGTCTTCGATTGCTTTATATATTATATAAATATTGTATAGTAACTTTTTTGAATAAAAGAAATCGAATAGCAAAAGTGAAAAAATTAAAAAAAACACGTTAAGGAGAACTCTCCCCGAAAAAATCTATAATTAATCGCCTATATAAAATATAATTATATTATAATAGTCGTATAATATACTACCGTATTACGTGTATTGTATTGTAATTATTGTATAAAATGTCATAAAATAGCGGAAGAAAAAATTAACATAGTTTATTATCTTATAGATAAATAGATTCGAAAATTTCGCAAATCGCAATTTTATAAGGATTGAAGTTAAATGAATACTTAAGTTATAACAAGTATAAATAAATACATATAGGTTTGTCGCACTATATTTTTAAATTTGCTACATTGCACGTATAGTGTAAAGTGTAATCAACTAATCACAGTTATGTTATATTAAAAACTTATTTTGATTTCCTACATAAAAATATATAGTGATATATTATATTATTATATAGTCACGGTCACCAATTTATTTTCATCAAACATTTCAACCAAAAATCATATTATTATCGGATAATCTAAATAGAAGTTGACTTAATAGAGTTAAGAATAGTTACATATTATAATTATACGATCAACAAAAAGTTTAAAATAAATAATTTTTTTAACTAATATTTAATCAGATTTCAACTTTTATGGTAATATTTATATTTATATTATATAACGCTCCTTTTGCACATATTTTATAATAAAATATTGTAATTATATGCTGTTCGTGCTGTACTAACGTATACGTTAACTAGCCGTGAAATATATTTATACCATAATACGATACGGACACTCCTCAGCTATAATGGTATAAACTTAATAGCACGTTACGCGCATGTCATAATTTTCACCGTGTTCATCCAAGTAAATAATTATTTTAAATTAATATTTTTTCGAAACACGATTTAGTTTACTGATAGGTAGTAGTACTTAAAATAAATTTAAATATATATTGCATTGTTTAAACTTATATTATAACTTATTAGCAAATATTGGCAATAATATGTTAGGTCATTTCGCATTTGTCTAATAATTTATCTAAATATTAAAGGCATTTCGATTTAATATAATTATTTATTATAATAGAATATCTATAATAGTATAATAATACAAACGCAATTTATGGCCGATGGGAAATATTTAGAAAAAATATATAATCTTACGATCATAACAATCATGAAATTATACAATTACTATAACTATAACCTGAAAGTATTGGAAATCAAACAATATAAATAATATTATACGGTTTATAAATACTTTTATACTTATACTTATTGGCATTTGACAGTGACGTACTGACGTACGTAGGGCCACAGTCTCTATAGCCTATATAAGCGACGGAATCCCTATACAACCATTGATGATTACATACGCAAGCAATCACGTATACGCGTTTATACTTTATATTTATACATATTAATAAATTAATAATAATAATAATATAAAAATTAATAATATTATATTATTATTACACAATAACATAATGTGTTCAGTGTTAAAATTTTAAATGTTTTAATGTTATTTAAATTTTAAGAAGAATACCTACAGTATTACAATAATAACTATGAAGTATCCTGAAAATGTAGTAAAGTAGTAGTACCTACTATTGATTATATACTATACACAATGTTAATATAGACATATATAAAAATTATATTATATTATAGATTATACTGATTATAGGTACCTTATGTAATCAATGTTAGTACATAATTTTATAGTATAGATTCTAGCGGCGTATTTAGGATTTTATCAAGAATGGATATTGGATATGTATATCGACAAATATTAAATTGACTTAAGAGGGACAGATCTATAGGTAAGAAGTAATTTTATCTATCATAAAGTATCACTTTAAGAAAAGCCAAGGATATTTTTTTTCCAGTTAATATGCTACTGAATACTGAAAGTTTCCTAACTAAATTGTTATTAATTTAGAGCTTCTCTCCTTACCCGTTTGGGTATGAACTCGTATAGTCATAAATCACAGCCCACATAATATAATATATAATAAATTATATAGTATATTATTTTTATTATATATCTGTGACTCATATAATATACCACTGCAACTTATTGATATAAGAGTTGTTGAGCTTTGCCACGGAATAATGACGAATATAAAATATCATTAATAATATTGAGTTATTGGATAATTATTCATTATATTAGTATATTAAAATGACGCAACAAAGTCTTTATTTATTATAATCAATTATAATATATTAGGACCGTCCGCAGGTTTTTTTAAGGGATGGGGTTTCGAATATTTTATTGAATATTTCTTTGTATATGTAGGTATTTATTTCCATATTCGTGATATATTAATAATTTTTTCCTATTTTATGTTTGTTTTTAACCTTGATATAGTTTTAGTCCTAAATTTACTATTATTTTTGATCACATCTCGTATAATGTATTTTGTTGTATATTAATTAAGGTAAACAAAAACAATAACAAATAAGAATAACGATGGGGGGATTTGAACCGCAAACCCCCTTGCGCACGAGACTGTAATATATTATAATTAATAATAATAATAATGCCTATATCTATATTATTCCTATTATATTATTAATATGCTGTTGCTATAATATATAGATGACTTTTTACATATTTTATAATAAACGAAATATAATATACAATAAAAATAATTTTTTTTTATTTATTAAATTTTTTATAATAAACGAAATATATAGATACAATAAAATATAGAATATCATTAATAATACCCAATCATACAAATTATTATTATTGAGTATTATGCAATTATGTAACATGTATGAGTTACTAGCACACGTATAATATAATATTATCGTGCATAAAATGTATAATATACACTATAACTATATGTTATATACTATATATAGGTAATAATTTAATATTCTTGACAGGAGGGTATAAAATTATTGTATATTGTATACTTAAGTGTAGGTATAATAATAGTTAATATATAGTATAAATATATATATATATATATATGTATTTTGTAGTTTGTAAAAGGGATATATCGTTTACGGTGTTTTTTTAACGCATCAATTATGTATGTGTACGCGGGTGCATGTGGTCATCACTTAAGTGTTTGGCGTTTGGTGGGACAAAAAATAAAATAAAAGCAATAATATAATAATCTATAGATATATAATGTCTACTATTACCACGGTTATATAGTATATATATTATACCAAGTCTAGGTCAATTAACATTATGTGATACATATATATAGGTATACATATTATAGTATCAGGTAGTCGTCTGGTATAGTGTGATATAATATTTAAGTGCCATAAATTTGAATTATATATTATTTTAAGTATATATACCTATATACTATATTTATAGTCTATATAATATTATTATAGTATATATTCTTATACAACATGTCATCATTAGCTGGTCAATATTTAAATGAAATCCGTATATAATATATAAAATTATACACCTAGTATAACTATGTAGGTACCTACCTATATAATATTTGTACAGTACATTGTACATTGCACGCGATAAGTGCACGTGCACATCTTTAATACACGGTTGTGCCCATAATATGTTTAATATTATATACCTATATATTATTATAATTATAATTATTTTAATTATATTATATATAAAACGCATATAATAGGTGTGAAATTTCATTAAATTTCTATTAAGTACGTATATTGTGCTGAACTAAATTATCGTGATATATTAACACTTCCTTTTGTAATACATACCTGTATTGTACATAAATTAATATAATATTCTTTTTCTCATTTACTAAAAATTAAAACAATACAAATATTGTTAGAAAAATGTACTTATTATTTTTATTTAACATAGGTGTTTCTACAATAACAGGAATGTCTCAAAAATTCGTCGAAATTTAGTATTTAAAAATTATTTTAAGGGAATAAATTATATATCTACATGGTGTACGACAAAACAAACTATTTCCAAATTGTTTTAAAACGTTCTAATATTACCTATATGATAAATAGGCTTTTGGTTTTTATAAATGAAGCTAAACGCAATAATTCCACATATTTGTATAAAACGAACTATTATTCTCATGTTATAAATATCACATACGAAATTAAAGTGAACACAAAACGTACTATTATAATTACATTTGTTTTAATATACACAGAACTTTTTATGAACATTTTTAATCATATACTCAATTTTTTTAAATAAACTTTGCAAATTAATTTGAACGATTTATTTACTTATTTCTTTATCTAAAAACATTAATATCAATAACCTTAATATTATATTTATCGATAATAAATTAATAAATTACGCCAAATGTTAATACATTTAATTATTATAGTTATATTAATTATTAGTACAAAGAAAAATAATAGTATAATAGATAAATATAAAAAAAAAAATTAAATACTTATATTATATAATTTTACCACGTGGTACCTATGTAAAATAATTAGAATATTTAGATTTTTTATTATTAATTATTATTAATTTTTTAATTATTTAACCTTTATAATAATTAAATAGCGTGCAACTGCCCCATTGCCCCCCTCCTTAGCGTCGTTCCTGTGTGTACATTAAACATTGTGAATTATATTACATTACAATGAAATTGAACCACAATAATCATTAAAGCCGATTAATTATATTATACTATAAATAAATAAAAATTATATAACACAATTAATAAATATATAACACGTGGGATTAAGTTTATCGCTGCGACGCTGAGATCATAATACCATCTGTAAATTTCCGCACAAATAATATTATTTAATAGTGAAAATAAAAAACGTAAATACTCGAGTTTTATATTTTTGTAAATAAATTTGGATAACATTAAAATTTTCAATAAAATAATGTATCTCACTAAATATAATAATAATATAATAATTTTAATACCTGGAAATTATGGAAAAAATAATAATTTTCTATCCAAGCAAATTTAAATGAATATACCTATTGTAAATATGTAATAATATATGATTGCCATGAACTTATTTTTCTACGTATATTCGTATGTATAATATAATATTATTATTGTACATTTATGTAAAGGAATATTGCATAACATATTTGATATACTCGCACTTGCGTGAGTACATATTTTTTTAACACTGTTATATACAATATACTATATATTATCCACATTAAACAAAGTGATCAGAATATCAGATATATATTCAAGTTTACAAAAATGATGAGAATTTCACATGATTTAAATGTTATCTCATATACACACTTATTGTGTAACATAATAATAATATTCTGATCATTCGTATACAGTATACTCCGTATGTACATATTATTTTAATTGGCACATATATTATTAGAAAAAAACTCAAAACTATATATAGGTACATTATATTATATATTGCACGTTAGTATTTTATAACTGGGGAACTACTTGTTAGTAGTTACCTACTGTATTACTGTATATGTCTGTATAATAATATATAATAAACGTTCAACTCGATGACTCGATAAACCCTTTTTATATCATATTATATATATATATATTATATATATATGTGTGTGTGTGTGTAGTATAGCCAGTGTATAGCTTATGATGTATATATACAATTTTTTTTATTGATTATTATTATAGTGTTGTATTCAGACATTCTACATATATATATATATATATATATATATATATAATATAGTAATATTATATTGTGCCTTTGTTTCGTATATAGAATCTTATTTATCAGTTATTCGTTTATGGTCCAAACACATCAAACCCAAAAAATAAACATATAATATTCATCATCTATTGTCAAAAATGCCCAAATAATATTACAAAAAATATCTATACATTATACTTTATTTTCATTCAAGCAAATTTTGATATAGGTATATTATATACCTACGACAAAATGAAAACGAAATCATTGGGAAATCGCGTAAAAGATAAAACAATAATTAATACGTAGAATTTAAGATGTAATGAATAATTAAGAATTGATTAGTGATTAGTATTTCTGCATTAATATTCGCGTATTTATAATCTATACGCATTAAGTTAATTCCTTAATTAAAACAAAAATAATTAATAGGTTATCGGTATTAACTTATGTTCGCGGCAATATACAATTCAGATTTAATTGCATAATAATTTATCCAGTGTAAAAGTATAAAACAGTTAAGTACTTCATATAGGTAGTTTAGTTTGTGATCTACCGGAAAAAAATCTGTGATTTACGTATTACATTTATTACGGCGTGTCCTACGCATTGAACTATAAGATAACCGCGTTAGGTTATAAGATAACCGCGTTTTCTCGCCGCGACGCGATGGTCGCGGTAGTGTCCAACGTAAAAGCAGCGAGCGCGAATTTGCGGCAATAGATGTAAGATGTTGTACCATTCGCATTTCACATACATAGTCACTTTGCCTTCAAACGCAGACAGTAGTGTGTACCTATATTTTAAATTTAAAAAAAAAAAATGTCTAGTTTTTCAAAAAAACTATTACTTAGTGATAGTACTATAGTAAAATACTTATTGTATAAAAAATATTCTATCCCTATACTTTTTATCAAATTTATTCCAAAGAACATTTTTTTTTTGTACTTCAGATATAAGTAATTCAATTATTTCCATTTTGTAAAACAAATATAAATTTATATAATTAATTATATTATTATGTATTATAATAATATACCAATTTAATAAAATTCGCGTTGGACATTCCCATCTATTTATATTGGTTTGATAATTTTGGTCACCGTGTTGATCGCGCCGCGCCGCGAATTTCGCGCTCGCCGCGTTTACGTAGGACACGCCGTTAGGTATCGGGTTTAGTAAGATACGAGTACCTGCCGAAATGACTGATACGTAGCGATAATATTAATATAATTTTATATATAGATCCATTAGATACGGCATTCTAATATAATAAATAAATTTCTACCGACTAAATCGTATTTATAATATGTAAATTAACATTGTATTTCATTATTTTCTTCTTTGATTATAGGTATATTATATATGTATTTATATTTCGAATAATTTATCAATTAATAGTAATAATTTTAAACATTATTCATAAATAAAATTGAATTTTTTTGCATAAAATATTTACAACTTATAAAACAATAATTTTTTAATTTTTATAATATAGTATCATTAAAATTTAATAAATATTAATTATTACGAAGTCGATTAGAATTATATATGATTGGTATTAGGCTATATTAAAAACTTAATTAAATGTTGACTAATACTATATACAAACGGTATATATTGTCACTTGTCAGACGTCAGTGAATACAAATTAAACACTAAAAATGTTTAAAATTAGTTGCATTTTAATATTTTATAGTAGGTATTTTATATATAGCAGTACTTTATTTCATAAAAATAATAATATGTTAAAAGTTCAAAAAGCTATAATAAAATAACAGATTGTATACAATTAATCAATATTTTAATTAATTGTTATAAGCTTTTATTACGCAATAGAAGTAACTGATATTTAAAAAATAAATCTATTATGTTATTATAATAATAATATTGATAAATTTATTAACATTCTAAATTCAAACATATTTACACTTTTAAACATCCGATAAAAACGTATAATTTATTATAGTATCTATATATTCGTATAAATAAGTAATTAAACATGTTTTATAAAAGCTGATATAATGATGTTTTCGCTTGAGTCGTTTTCCTGTATAAAGGTTATTAAAATAAAAATACTGAATAAAATAATCTTATTTTATATAAGCTTTAAATTTGAAATAAAATATAAAAGTAAATAAAAAAATATTATAATCAATTATATTTTATACTTTGATTACTGAAATTTACATAATAAGAATACACTTATAACTTATATTACAATAATAGTGATTTTATTTTATATAGGTACGAATATTATAAGAATATTAAAAGTAAAAATAGTTTAAAAATAATAATACATTATTTAATTTAAATACTATAGAGGAACAATTAATTATTTTGAACATTTTTTTAAAAAGTTTTACGAATTATTATACCGTAATACATTAATAACCTATAAGTTCTGAAATTAAAATATTATTTATTTTGATAATTTTTATTGTAGATATAATCGTCATTTCTTACGCACAACTTATTCACTATAACAAAACACGGGTATAACGAATTATATTTAATGTACACTCAAACTATACTTGGGCGCCGCATTTCATTATTTCATTGTTTTGTATTTTTATTGTAGATATTTCGTCGTTTAATCTGAACAAATCATCTTATTGTTATTATTTTTTATTTTTATAATATAAATTCTATATTATGGTACACTATATAGTCATATTGCGGTACTCTTCGTATTATACTGTGTAATTATTTAAATAACATGCAATAATTTATCAAAACGCTCCTCTCCCGTTTTATAACTAATTTTTCACTTAATCAGCACTCCGTGTTATTTTTCAGACGAGCGAATTCAGATTTGTAAACTGTCAAGTCTCAAGTATATTTAATATTTTTTGTACCTACGCTAATGCTATAATTTTACCTATTTTTATTTTATATTATAATATGTACGGTTGAAAATTGTACAATATTTCATTAGGAAACGATTTATAAAAAAAAAAATTTTAATTTTTTAATTTTACTGTTGAGTCTTGAGTCTATAGATAGGTACATTTTCTTTGCTTTTATATTATAATACGTTATTCGAGGCATTGGAATAAAATGTATTATAATATTGTCCTCACAATAAAACGTGAATACGGTCGTTATACATAAATTATTATTATAATAATAATAATATGTATGGTGCATTGCGTATTATTACTATTATAGGAAAATGACGACACAAAAACACGTAGGTACCTACAATATAATAAATAATATACAGAAATTGTCAGTATTCCACACGGAATATTGGCCTGCGTCGGTAACTTATTTTTGGTACTTGTACCTATACCCAATATTATAAGGAGATCTCCCGCGTGCCGACGGACAAAACGACCACGGGGTCCCGCGATTTTGGGCGGTAAAAACTGACCACCGACGGTCGGAAAACGTCCCGAATATACCCCGTGAACCATACAAAAACGGAATGACAGTAATACCGATAATAAAAATAATAAAAATATTACAACCGCGGTATAATATTATACCATAATATTATTATTATATTTATATAATATATAATAATAATAATAATAATAATTACAACGATATATTGAGAATCCCTGCGTGAACGTGTATGTGTATGTGTGCGTGCGTGTGTGCGTTCTGTGCGCGCGCGTATACGCGTATGTGTGTGTGTGCGTGTGCGTGTTCTTGGAGCGGAGCGGTACTGTCGTGCGTCAGGCGGTGTGGGGAACTGCGGGGGGAGGTTATCCGCGTGTCGATTGGTCGGCTCCCTGCTCTGCCCCGTGGTATGCGGCCGACCGGACGAGTCGAGAAGTCCGCCGCGCGTGTTCGAGTCGACATTAGTGTACCGTTCGGTTGAAATACGCGTCCGTCGACGACGCAGACACGCCAGTTCTCCGCACAAATACAAACACACACATACGTTCACATGTACTTATGCCGTACGCACAATACTCTGTTGCTACTACCAGACAATAATAAATATACGTACTTACGCATATACACATTTACATATATATAAAAATATACACAAACGAGCGGAGCGCGTGAGTTCGCGTATACAATACCACAACACACGTCGACGGTCATGTGTCGTTTGTTAATAATAATTATATAAAACGAGTTTCGGAATATAATATATTAATAATTTTTTTTTAATTTTTTTTTCACAGTATTATTGTTTCGAAACGAATCCGTGAAATCGAATAAAAATATATATTATAATATATATTAATACACCTATTTATTGTTAATTTATTAATCTGTTTATTTTTGTTCGGATTGTCGAGGATTTTTCGATTTAATTTCGCAACGGTGTGACTTTTCGCGCGATGGTGCGTTATCGGCCCGCGGACGAAGGTAGCGTTCCTGCGGCGCCGGCTACCGCACGCCGGCCGCCGCGATAGGTGTGCCGATCTAGTGACATGTGCCGCCGGTATAGTTCTCGCCCAGAACTGTTGGAATAAAACGTGCGCCGTTTGTTACCGCCGAGAGTGTTATCTCGTCCGTCCGTCTGTTTCTACGACCTCCCCGAAGTAGTCGCGGTTACCGCCGCGCAAGTTGTCGAGGTGATGCCCCATGCGAGTGAAGATGGAGGCGCGGCCGGCGAAGACGCGTGCAGCTCCGACGAGCTGATTGTGTTCAAGGACGAGGACGGTGGCGAAGACGTTGTTAAACGATCGTCGGACAAAGTCACCGAGGAGAAGTCCGACCTGATAGACTTGTCCGAAACTGAGGTAATATTAATAACATCGTTTAGAGTCGTCTATATAAATAATACTATTATATTTTTGTAATATTTTAAAAAACTACCAATGCTACAGCCCATTATTATTGGTTCTTCTGTCGATCGACTTTTGTTTGTTCTAATAACGCGGGCGACCAACAAGATTTCTCGTTTCGGGTGTAACGATTGCCAAAATCCCGGTTCGTTATTTATCTTGTCCGCGGCGAGTCCAATTATATTCCCGAGGGGTTGTTTCACGTTGAACAGGTGAAAACAGGTGTAACACCATTGTTAAACCACTCTCGCCTCCTCCGACCCGTAACCTAGTGATTATAATAATGGCCCGCCGTTGAATACACACACGTACGTTAACTAGGCGTAAAAAAAAAAAAAAATAATAATAATAATAATAAAAAAAATATAGAAAAAAAAAATCATATTCGATAATTTCACGTTGCCCGTAGTTCTTATTCTCTCTCTCACACTCTTTTTCTTTTTTTTCTACACATCGCAGACAGTTCGTGTACTATACGAAACTTAATAATAATATTATATACGATACCAATCGTACATAATATTATTATTATTATTATTATTATTCTACATTTCTACCAGTTTATTTTCTTCGACGTTTCTCGCTCGTCGTTTGCGTGCGCGTGGATTTGTTTGTTTCCGAGACATTTCGCGCACCAGACCGAGACGCAGTCGTTAATTACACGGGGCCTGCGGGTATCGCGTTACCCATCGACTCCGTAATGAATTCAATTAACTGTGTACGGGGAATAATAATGGATATTATATATATATATATATATAATATGGTGTTGTACGCGTTTTTAAAACACACAAACACGACACAAACCGAGTGATGTATATTAAACCAACACCTAGACGTCCCGTCAATCGTAAACACTTAATCAGGCGACAACTACTACGGACAAGGTCGTTATTAAAAATTTATTTTATATATTATATATATGTATATTAATAACCGGGCAGTCCGCGAACAAGGAAGACACGTCGCGTGCACGTAATTATCATTTTGAATAATGTCCTATCCTCGGCGTAATTATTATAATTTTTTTTTTCTTTCTATCCGTTATCTCTGTATAATTTTATCATTTTTCTTCGGCCGACGACTATATAAAATAATAATATAATAATAATATGGCAATATCGTACGTCGAAAACGATATCTTCGCCGCCGCACCACGTCATGTGCGTGTATAAACGTACATTATAATATTATAATAATTATTAATAAAACAAATAAAAATACTACGGTTGTCGTCGTCGTTTGTTTTTTTCCAAAGAGCATCCTGGGTAGTATAACGTCTCGCCTTTCGGAGAAAGATGCGGGCACGGGATAATATAATTTTATAATAAAGTATGTAATAAGCAAATTTCAAAATGGTACGAGGCGGTTTTATTCGCTGGGTTTGTATACAACCACCCACGGTGACGGCCGCGGCGGCGGGAACGTGTAACTTAAAAGATAAAACTCGTAATAATATCAATGTTGTACGTTATAATGCGTATAAATATAATATAATAATATACGTACGCTATTTATTATATTGTATTATATTGCATAAATGTCTTATTATTGGAGACACCCGCCCACCCCCGCCCCGTCTATTCACGCACCCTCGCCGCAACGTATAGTTCGTGTGAGCATCGCAAGAAAACGTATTTATTTATATATTTTTTTCCGTGAAATTTCGTTTACTTTTGTGCGTGTACGGTGTACCTACCCGTTTTTATCACCCGGACTCCCTTTGACACAATGGTAAACACAATAAAATGCACACCTTCTGGGATTGAGAGATTCGTGCACAGGGGTCCTTGCACAATCCTTGTTTAATAATATTTTGTGCGGCAACAAAAAAAATAAATAATAATAATAATAATAAGAAAAGAAAAAAAGAGACTGGATAGTAGAATCGTACCTGACGAATATGTATTGAGAGAACATAATATTATATTATTCTATTAAATATATATATATATATATATTGTGTATTATATAAAGAATGCTGAGGAAATAATATCAACCCTACAAGTGTTCAAACCTGTTCCATTTGTTGTGTGCACAGGGATTACGACGAAAAACGGACTCACGGGGAGTTTCAGTATTGTGTCCCGCTGTCAAGGAATTACTATAAATTATTATCGCGGACGGTCGTTTTTGGAATTGCACCACCCACACGAATGGACGTGGATGGGAGAACACGAATTTACTTGTGTGTATGTGTGAGTGTGTGCACAGGAGTGTACGTATGTATTATAATAATAAAAGGGCATTTTTCAAATAAAACAAAATGATAAAACCAATAAGGATGGTTAAAATTGCAATATTTCGGCCACTATTTTTTTTTTTTTTTTTTTATACCATATTATTGTCGAGTACGCTTCTCGTAAAATTTGTTTACTCACTGTAATGTTGTTCAGCGTAAAATATTTTATTATTATTATTATTATTATTATTATTATTATTATTATTATTATTTACTATTTAGATATACCTATAATATGATGTACACGAGTAACATTATAACCGGTACCATTAAAAGTATTTGATGATTGATAGTAATCACGAGCACTTGTGTAGATGATTGGCGCGAGCTACTTTAATTGAGTCGGTAATGGCGTAATCTGGTTACATTGCATCATTCTGAGAAAACACTATACCAAGATGATGGGCCACTACTATAGTCTATAATATACTACTGTAGTGCTACTTCTATACTCGCTAGTCACTAATAATATTATACCTTATATCTGTATTATATTATACCCTAACGTTACTATATATAGCGCGAAGAACAAATATTAAATAATTCCTTTTTCAGAAATAATAATAATAAAAAAAAAAAAAACTAACCTATAACTCTACTAGATGATAATAATGACCCCAGACCACTCAATATAATATAATATTATATATTTATATCGTATTTAATATCATATTATACTACAGGCACCTTTCCTCTGCGTATATCATAGAAAACGTGTAATTTCGTATAACGTACTCTCGTTTCTCGTATTCAATCAGTAAATTATTTATTAGATCAGTGCTTTGCATATTATACACCATAATATTAATATAATAACAGTATAATGGATTATATGAATCATTACAAGACGCATTATATATTATTATTATTACGCTCATGAAATAAAATTGTTCCGAAAAATAACCGTAGAGGAGAAACACAACCGGTTTAATTGGCGTCCAGGTATAAAATTGGATAACAATTGGCGGTGGCGCTCCGTGGGGGCGCCGTGGCCCATTGAATCTTAGCGTTAATAGGCGCCAGCCCAGCAGGACTATAAACGCGGCAGTCCGTCGTTCGACGCACATTAAAAAATGGGGTACAAAAATAATATTTTTCTGAACTTTGGCGAGCGTCATCTTTAGCGTCTGTTACAATATTAATATTGTACGATACAATATAACGTTATTACGTCGGAGCCGCATTACTGTGATAAATCATCGTCATCGTAATATATTATTATTTTTTTTTATCTACACGCTGCCGCCGGCAACGGCATTAAATCTCGCGTACAGTTATTTTTAATCCAATGAGCGCAATTAAAATTGTCCAAGAACGGTTGTTTGAATATATATCTCATCATTTGGCCAACAATAATAATTATCTTACGTGTGGTTTTTATTGTTATTAATTTCTTATTTTTTATATAAATATATTTATATACATTTCAGAAAGTCAGTTCGAACCATCGATGTTCTCCTGTGAAAACTAGCAGTTCTACTCCTGATCTCAACCGAAGTAAGTACACACAATCGTTTATACGAGATTAATTAATTATTATTATTATTATTATTATTTAATATTACAAAAAAAAATATATCTCGGTCTACCAACGTACATAATATATAATAGGT
>JAIUCT010008281.1:0-16158 GCA_021307375.1 Tetraneura akinire
GCAGGAAGATAAATTATTTACAATTTGGAGGCGATACATTTTTTTTTTCTACGTTGACTTAAACAAAGTAAAATTCATGTAGATATGATGTCAATATATAAATACATTATTTTACAATTTTAAATTTAAAGTCTGATTCACATAAACACAACACGATAAAATGATACCAACAGTCCGACAAAATATTCTGTCATCGAATAGCCAGTCATGTCATGTCAAATCGGAGTTCTTCGGATATAAGTGTATTATCATACAATTATAATGGAAGAATATTTTGTCGTGTCATATAGATTTTTAATTTCAACATTCATTATTTACCACAATGTATTTTTAATAATTTCTATTGATAATTTATTATCTAGTTCAGTGGTGGCCAAACATTTTTTACTTTCAGCAATAACAAAAAAATAATTTTTATGGCGTCCCAAGTATTTCAAATGTGCCTTTTAAAGTTTAAAGTAATATGGATATTATAGGTATATAGTAGTAAAGTAACACATAATACTAAATCAGGTTTTTGTTATACTCTTATAAAATATATGAGGGGCAATCAAAAAATAAGTTGCATTTTGCCATATTTTTTGTCCTGGTGAATATTCTTTGTTGAAACTTTGGTGTAACACTCTACACATTATACTTTCAATGTATTAATTCCTAAATTGATAGTTAGTTGTTAAGCTTATCTGCTTGAACAACAAGTTGACAATCATGACTACTGCTACTACTACGTTGTCCAAAATTGAAAATCTTGCAATTATTAGATTTTTATGGTTAAAAAATTATAAACCAGTACAAATACATGGGGAGGTCGGAGGTGTGTGTAGTTTATGGTTATAAAACAATTTCGCAGTTGAAAAGTGGTGCAATATGTTTAAAAATGGCCAAATGGATATCAATGATGATTACCGTGCTGTGGACGGTCTCCCAGCACGGTCATCATCATTGATATCCATTCGGCCATTTTTAAACATATTGCACCACTTTTCAACTGCATATCTTGTCCATATCATCACCATAAACTTCACACACCTCCCCATGCATTTGTACTGGTTTATAATTTTTTAACCATAAAAATCTAATAATTGCAAGATTTTCAATTTTGGACGACATAATAGTAGCAGTAGTCATGATTGTCAACTTGTTACTGATAAGCTTAACAACTAACTATCAATTTAGAAATTAATACGTTGAAAGTATAATGTGTAGAGTGTTACCCCAAAGTTTCAACAAAAAATATTCACCAGGACAAAAAATATGGCAAAATGCAACTTACTTTTTGATTGCCCCTCGTACATATAATATATTAATTCGTAATTTTATATTATTTTTCATATTTTATAGAAGTATAAAATATTAATACGTAAATAAGATACATATGGCAAGCCGTAGTTTGGTCACTTCTGGACTAGTTAAAATAAGAGATACTTAAAATCATAATAGTACTAGAAATTATATGGACATATTATTCAATAGTAGTGTACATGTTATGTAAAGTATAATAATTGTTTTATTTACTAATTTAAGCTTTAAGAATTAAATATTAGTATATATTTAATTTTCCATAAAGAATAATCTAATTAATAATGTTAATCATTATTAAAAGTATTATTAAAATGAGGAAAATAATGAAAAAAGTTAGACTAATTATATAGTAATAATTGAAGGCTTAACATAAATTTATTTAATGTTCCTTATGATTAATAAAATCACAAATTGTATTATAATTTTCTACACAAAATTAGTAAAAATCTAATTACACACAGAGTGGGTCAACTATTTATTTTTATAGAAATTATAAACAAGTATTCTTATAAATGTTTCAGCTACCAACAAGAACAAAAAAAAGCATTAGAAACTGGCAGTAAACAATAAAAATAATGAACTATTCAAAATTATGTATATTACATTTTGTATACAAATTAAAATTCATTTTTAAATGTGTTTATTGTTATATAAATTTATATTAAGAAATGTTCAATTATATTATATTATTATAAGAAATAAAGTAGAGCTATATGAAAATAAATCTATGTACTGTAAATTGTGATTATTCCCATATAAAACAATAAATGTATGGTTTCATTTTATTTATACTTTGTACATTTTTTAATATCTTCCAGCATTGCCATTACCTCTGAATCCTCTCCCTAAAATAATATTAAAAATTATCTTTAGTTCATTATATTCAAAAGTCATTAATCAAATCAATATAAATTATATAGTAATTATAGTAAGAATTAATTTATCTAATCTAAAAACAGTGCAATATTCAACAAATTGTTATTACTTAAAATGATATATATATATTATACTATAGTTTATAATTGTCAATATATAAAAAGAGTATAAAATTAATTAATTCTTCCTCATTAAACTACATTTAAATAGTAAATTAAATAAAATGATAGAAAAACATAAACTTGTTTTATTTCTAAAAATATATATTGAATTACCTCTTCCAAAACGACTACCACGATAATTTCCTTGGTTATACCCACCACCAAATGATGGATGACTTCCACTATAACCTCTTCCTTGGTTGAAGCCTCTTCCTTGGTTGAAGCCTCCTCTAGGAAAACTGTTTACTTTTTGAAATTTGAAATTTGAGGATTCACTATCTTCTTGAATTGAGTCATTATTATATGGTCTCCTATAATTAAAGCTACCTCTGTGTACACAAATAAAAAATTATATTAATATACATATATAAAAATATAAAAATATATATTTTTAAACTTACCCAGGATTAAACAATATTGGGGTAAGATTATATCGACCACAATTAAAATTGCACAATTCCTTCAAAACTTCAATAAGTTTAATATTACTGTCACTTAAAGTTAAAATTGATTCTGGATCTTCAGATGCGTGCACAATTAAACTTTCAATAGCTGGTCGTAAAGCAACAATAGCAGAAGCAGTCTTAGGGTCCATTTTTAAATTAATCCTTCAAAAATAATTTTGTTAGTTTAAAATTTTTAAAAATATATTGAACATTATTTTTTTATATAAATAAAAAAGTACATTTAGAATTGTGTAATGGTTTACATTATAAATCATATTTTAGAATTTTAAAACATTTAAAATTAATTATAAAAATAGCATACCAATTATCTATTTGAACAATATCTTTAGTATACTCAATTTTGCGACCACCAAACAATAAAAGATGTATAGGAGTAACCATGGTCATTTGTTTACAAGCTACAGCTCTTGTACGAACCTAAATATATAAATAAATAATTTATAACATGCTTATATAAACCCTATAATATTAATTAAATTACTCTATTAAAGAAATGTTTTAAAATTATAAGTAGTATTTTGCATATTGTGTTTTAGCAGAAAATTATTTCTTGCAAATTATTTAATTTGATATTAATTATAAAAAATATTGAGATACATTAAGATTATATTATATTAACATACCTTCTCAGTGAATACAAAAAATGGTGATGGAAAAGAACCTGCCATGACATTATTACAATTGACTGATGTTTTATGAATAAGTGCAGCTTTTCCTTCTGTTGTATACACCTAAATACACACACATATAAAATAAATATATATTATGATAAAATTAATATTTATCTACACTAGAAAAATAAATGTATAGATTTTTTTTTTAATTGGTTATACTTAAAAAATTATAGAAATAACCAATGAACAAAAACCCAAATGCTTTACTTTATAGTGCAAAATAAAAAGTTTCATTAATTAATAAAATAATTCATAATTAAAAACTAGTAAACTACCTTTCGTTTTTCTTTATGATAACAAACATTAGGGTAAAATCCCATAGTTAATATTGCTGACAATACATCTAATATTGGCTCATCATATATTCCATTTTTTCCAAAATCAAAATGTTGCCTTTCAAAACATATTTCAGGGAATCCAATTTTTATAAATAAATCTTTTAGTTGTTCCTAAAAATTAATATAAAATCTTATAAAATATAAATATATAATTGATATAAATATTAAAAACTTATTAAATTATAATACTTTAACATCAGCAGTTGTAGTTAATGATGGCTGAGATAACATTTTACGATCACAGTAATCTGTTGTATCAATATTACGATAAAATAAAGATGACCATTGTTGGAAAGCATTTAATATGGTTAAATGATCTGAACATCGGTTACCAGAAAGTGCACGTTGTGCTGGTGTCATTCTATGGTCTAGAATCAATTTAAATATTATAAAAATTATTTTAAATTTAATACATTGAGCAATATACCAAACACAAATATATCAGTCATATTAGAGCAGATAGCAGCTATAATTGATAGAGGATCACCAAGCATTAAAATGTTTCCCAATACCATCATACGACCAATCTGTGGTTCAATTGGTAATTTTGCCAAGATACGGCCTAGTGGAGTCAACTCATCATTGAGGCTAAGACATTTCATTTCTAAAATAATTAATTAATTAATTAATTAACTATGTAAATTACTTAAAACATTTATAACTACAGAATAACCATAAAATTATAATTTAACTTTGACAAAAAAAGAAAATTTAATAGGTGTTTTAATTATTTTTTCATGCATATATTTTATCATATTAAATAAACTTTTTAGAACTAGAAGTACAAATTGGTAAAACTAACTTCCTCCAAATTATGAATAATTTAATATCCATCAATTTTTAATATTTTAAATACCTTCTATATTATAAATAGTTATAACTTATAAGTTTATTAATTTAAAAATATAGTCCTCAGAATATTAATTCTAGTTGAGCATTATACCAATGCAGAACAGTTTATTAAGAAAAAAGTTAATTTTTGTTTACAATTTTCTAAAAAATTAAACAAAGAGTAATTTACAATATATTATGTTTTTAATTTTTCTTATGCTTAAGAAACAACTTTAAGAGGGAACAAATAATATAAAATAAATTAGTCCTCCAATGCATTGCTCTTTAATAATTAAATTTAATAGCTGCTGATTTAGATATTCAAATAAAATACAGTTTTTCAATAGCCTTTGTTGTGTTTATAACCAAATTGAAGAAATACATTATTTAACTTAATGTACATCTTCATTTTTTTTTTTTTCATAATGTACTTTACAAACACAATCAAAAAAACAGCATGTTATGTTTTTTTGATTTAAGTTTGTATACAAAATATACCAATTTTTATTTTATTTATTTGAATATCTATCACAGCAGCCGCATCTTACCTTTCAGCATTACTTGGGCTTCAATTACAGCATCAATAGGAGGTGGTTCAATAGCTTTGCTAAGAAATTGCCCAATATCTCCAAGTCGTAATAACTTAATAGATAAAGAAATTTCGTGTAAAGGAGTACGGAAAATTTCTGGTGTTATATGATCTTCCAGTTTATTATAACGTGCCTTTAAAATTTGTATTATATTTATGTAAATGTGTTAAAGTTAAATAATGAAATTTATATACTATATAATTATAAAATTTGCCTTCACAAGATAAAATTGTATAATTATATTTAACTAATATATAGTGTACTCGTATATTAATGTAAAATATTCATAAATTTCATGTTTGTATAAGTAATAAATATTAATTTTTATTTTATTCAACATATTAAATTCTGAACGAAGTGAAAAATATATTGATTATAATATATGTCTTTTTTGGGGAGGGGGGAGTTTATATGTAGACACTTTTACTACCAGAAAAATGGCCTGGTTACCAGGAATAACACATGACTCCATTAGAAAATTTTACCTAGTTGCTACTTTATTTAGGTAATTTTTCAAAATTAAATTTATACGACTGGAAAAATTACTAAAAAATTATGAAAATTATTTATGAAAACTGAAATTTTGACAAAATCTATTTCAATATTTTACAATAATTAGGAAAATATTGAACTTGGTGATTTAAATTATAAAATTAAGGTTTGGAGAGGATAGTGTTATATCTTGATTATAATTTGAATGCAATAATAGATTATTGCATTCAAAAAATCGATTCTAAGCAAAGTTTAATTAGGTATGGGTATTTAGGTGACTCATTAAGGAATTTTATGTGCATTTTTATAGGTGATAGGCATTAACAACAAATAACTAATGAACAAGTCAACAGTAGCAGACAAGTAAATTTGTTTACTAATATAAAACAAATCAGTTAAAAAAAATAAAACTACCAAAAATTAAGATAATTCTAATTTTGACTCATTTGTTTTTGAATATTTTTCGATAACTCATGAAATATTGAATAAATAAATAAATAAAAAATAAAAATAAATAGACTTTAAAATTTTATATTATATTATTTTATTTTATTTCATACAAGTTATAAAATTTTTAAACCCTTACGTTGATATTTAAATGTAAATGATTAGGTATGCATTTTATTAAATATGTGAAGATTTTAATAAAAAATGTATAATCAATACCTATAATATCTGACTGAATTTCACTCATTTTCCAAATACGATAAATTGCATTCAAATTTTAATCAAAATACAACATAACCCCTTCCACACCTGTATCCTACCCACAACAGTACCATCCCCTTTTTCTATTTTATAAGTAAAATAATAATTTTACCTTTGTACATAAGTGAAAACAGAAACCTGGTTTAACACGACCAGCTCGACCTTTTCTCTGTTGCATATTTGTCTTAGATGCCCAAACTGTAGCATAATGAGTCATATTGTTGTGTGTAGTAAATAATTTTATCTTTGCTTTTCCATAATTAATTACAAATACTACATCATTAATAGTTATTGATGTTTCTGCTATGTTTGTTGATAAAATTACCTATAATATACTTTAAATTAAAAATCTATTAAATCATATTTAATATTTTTGTAATGTTATACAAATAATATTACTTTCATACAAAAATAATAAAAATAATAAATGAGTGCCAAGAATTATTAAAAATTAATTTAAAAAAAAAAATTATATTAAAAATTATATTAAAAAATAAAATAATAAAATAATTTTTCTGAATAAATAACAAATATCAAATAATAAACTAACTAAATGTATATATTTAAATAAATAAAAACCCAAATCCACAAAAAATTTACTTTTATTTTAAGCAAATACGTATTTCGGTGCACTGATGATGGCAACTTTGTTACCAAAATACGTATTTGCTTAAAATAAAAGTAAATTTTTTGTGGATTTGGGTTTTTATTTATTTAAATATATTATCCACAAGTCAATACTTAAACTATTAATATTAAATGTTTATAACTAAATGAATAAATATTATGTAATTGCTATTTAACAAGTCTAAATATTTAACTTAAAAATAGCATACCTTCCGTACTCCTGAAGGAACTGGTTCAAAGACTTTACGTTGATCTACACAAGGAAGTTGTGAATGAAGTGGCAAAATACAAAACTTTGAAGACGCTAAAAAATATATATATAATAATCTATAATAATTTATAATATATAGAGAGAGAGGAAATAATTTTAAATACCAAAAACTGGCTTTTGAGTTAAAAATTTTTGCAAAGCAAAAATTAAATTCCAACCGGGTAAAAATATAAGAACTGCACCAGGTATATTCAGTTTTGTTTCAATATGTGTCAATAATGACTAAAAATAATATATAAAATAATATATAAGATAAATAAATAAATAAATTATATATAAAAAAATACTTCAATAATTTCAAAATCAACTTCTTTTTCACTGATCATTGCCACTTTATTTTTGACATCAGAAGAGTAATCATCAGATATAATTAAATTACAATTTTCCTCATTATCTTGACCTGAAATGACAGATTCTTCATCTTTATTTTTACGTTTTCTGCTATCTGGAGTTGGCTGATAATTTAATAATTGCACTATATCTTCTAGAAAATACTCTATAAACAATGAACATAATATAAATATTGTATAATATATATTTTTAAGTTAACATCTAATAAATACAATACCTTTTACAGGGTAGCAATTTCCTTCTACATCAATTACTGGGCAGCCATTGAAATACTTAGAAAACATATTAGTATTTATAGTAGCAGACATAAAAATTACCCTTAAATCAGGATAATTATACACCATATCTTTAAGCACAACCATAAGAAAATCACTATTCACATCTCTTTCATGTATTTCATCAACAATTATATGTGATATACCACGCATACCACTTTCTAATTTACGCAATAATACACCTAAAAAATTAATTATTATTGTATTTAAATAAAAAATACTATACAAAATATATTTACCAACTGTACAGAACAAAATTGCTCCATAAGGTCTTGGAAATATGCTGTCAAATCTAACACTATAGCCAACACTTACTCCTATATTTTCTACTCTTTCATATGCAACTCTATCAGCAACAGACATAGCTGATATTTTTCTTGGTTGAGTACAAATTATATTACAATAAGCTCCTTGATTATTACTCACGTATTCATCAAGTATAAATTGACAGACCTAAATAAAATTAATTAATTAATTACATAATAATAAAACATTAATATATAAATACAGATAAAAATTAATTTAATAATAATAAATCATAGCTCACTTGAGTAGTTTTACCACAACCAGTACTTCCTTGAATAATAACTATGGAATTTTTTTTTACTATCTCCAATATCTCATTTCTTTTAGCAAATGCTGGTAGTTCACTGCGCATTGTAATACTTCTGTTTAAATCTTCTGATGAATTTAATTTTGTATTATAATCATTTGTCAATTCATTACTTAATTGATCCAAAGTTGCCTATAATAAAATATAATAATTGTGTTAATTTAGTAAATAGAATTCAAATATTATAATACAAATTAACTCAATTATATATAAATATATATATTTCATTATTATGTTATAAATTATCTATATTATAAATTAAACATTCAATAAAATGTTTTATTTTATTTAAAAAGCTATCAACAGTCTGAAGAATTGGAGAGCACCTGGAACAAATGGAATACCAGCCGAACGTATAA
This sequence comes from Tetraneura akinire, assembly GCA_021307375.1. Lineage (NCBI taxonomy): Eukaryota > Metazoa > Arthropoda > Insecta > Hemiptera > Aphididae > Tetraneura > Tetraneura akinire. The sequence continues at coordinate 8,936 of JAIUCT010008281.1, forward strand.
AATATGGTGGGGGAAGCACTACACCAAGCAATATATGAGTTATGTCAAAAATATGAAAATATGAGAAACTTCCAGAAGAATGGAATTTCATTGTCGTCCCACTACACTACACAAACTTAATTGTAACAACTACAGATGAATATTACTGCTGAACACGACATATAAGGTGTTCTCAAAGATATTACTAGGAAGATTACAATCCTTTTCAGATGAATGTATAGGGGAGAAATCTACAATAAATCAGCTGTCAGTGATTTGACAGATTACAGAAAAAAAGTTTGAATACCAACAAACTTCAAAAAGGTCTATGACAGCATTCATCGAGAAAGGTTCTATAATAAAATGTACAAATTCGGAAAACCAAATAAGCTTATTTCCTTGACAAAAGTATGCATGAATGGTACAAAATATCATGTATAAGTTGACCGAAAATTTCCAAGTGATAACAGGTTTAAAACAAGGTAACGTTCTTTCACCGCTAGTATTCAATATTGCACTGGAGAAAGTTGTTTGGAGTATACAGAGGGATAACTGTCGTATCGACATCGGCACAGACAAGATTAGTATTTTAGGTTTTGCAGATGATTTGAATATAATTGGAGACGATGAGGAGAGTGTGGCGCAGAGCAGCTCAGCTCACATTAACGAAGCAAAAGCGATAGAGCTTAATGTGAATGACAATAAAACCAAAGTGATGGAGTTATTACCAGACAACAACCAGATCGACAATGTAGTAATTCAAGGACATACATTTGAAAAAGTGCACCAATTTACATATTTGGGGGCCTCTATCAGTGATAATGACTGGTCCATCGAATTAAATAGCCGAATCGTCAAAGCAGAAAAGACATCATTTTCATTGACTAAAATCTAAACTATTTTTCAGAAGAACTAAACTACATCTCTACACGGTGATGATTAGATCAACACTAACATATGGATATGAGGTATTGAAAAAAAAATACTGAGAATCATCTGTGGCCCAGTATATGACAATGAACTGGGATGCTGGCACACAAGAAGTAACAAAGAGATCCAAAAATTGACATAATCCAAAGACATAACCAACTTTGTGAAAGCACAAAGGATTAAATAGTTCAGACACGTGATGAGGTCAGAATAAAAATACCTACCTTAAAATGGCAATCGAATGGAAACCCACAGGGAAAATACCCTAATATTAATATTTATAACAAATTGAAATATTAAACTAGTGTACATTAAGATAAAATTATAAATTGAATATTACATTTTAATTAAATGATGTTATAAATTCATTAAAAACTTACTGTAGCTAGATCACCTTCATCAATATTTATTGCCAACCAAGGGTTCCAATTTGGTTGAGGTGGTGACCATGGAATAACTCCTACTGACCTCATAGGTTTTGATTCATTAAATTCTGCGATTACTTGGTTAGAAATAAGTGATAATGTAGTTTCTGAATCAACATTGTTATCCTTTAAAATATTTTAAAAATTACATAAACATTAATTACTGTTTTAAAACCAGATTAATCATTACCTTAATTACTGGATCAATGTTTAATTCTTGTAGAACATCATATATTCTATTTAATAATAAAGGTTCAATGTTAACAACATATGGTTCTACAACATTTGCTATATTTTTTTTTAGAGATCCTGTAAATGCTTCAATAACACCCAAATGATAAAGTTGACGAACTAAAGATAGTGCACAGCTCTTAGAAGCTGTTTGCTTATTTGATCCACTTTCACGAGCAGTTACACCTAATGCAAATAAAACAATTTCAATTAAAGATATAAAATAATTAATTCAAGTATTTAAAAAATTTACTTCTTCCCAGTTTTGCAATAAATAATGACATCTCAGCTACAAAACTCCTAAAAATATAATTAAATAATAATTTTGTGTACTGAACTATTAATATATTAAAACAAATTAATTAAATAAAAATATAAAATATAGATTTATAATTTAAAAAATAATAATTTACTTACTTTCCCATGAAACTATATTTATAATCAATATTTTTTAACCTATTTGATTGCATATATTGATTTAAACGTGATTTAGCATTATCTATTGTCCAATTTCCGTGTACAGCAGCATTTACATCTAAATTTTCAGCCTATAAATAAAATTAAAATATTTATAAGTAAATATATTTAAATAAGCTATATTGTATAATAGTTAACTATTTTACCTCTTCAACTTTATCATCATTTAAAAAATCTTTAAACTGAAAATCTGTTTTGCCACCAATTGGTCGGTATGCTTCACCCAATGTATTGGGAGTTTGGCCTTGTTGGTATACTGAACGCTCTGGTGCATTATTCATAAGCCTTTGAGGTGCATTTCCTGATGAATCATTACCAGTACTTATAAAATGCTAAAAAATTCATATTTGTAAATATCATAATAATTTAAATTAATATAATTGGTACTTACAGCTGGTAACGAATCAGCAGATACTAATCCTTGACGTATCAAATATGAAAGATAATCTTTTGATGCATTTCCTTGAGCATCTTTTTTGTTAGTTGAGTTTCCTACTCCCACATAATTATGACCAGTCACAGAAACTTCACATATAAAACGTATACTAAACTTTGTCCCTAAAAAATAAGAAATTCTTTGAATTTATATTCCATTTATGATTAATTTAATATTGTTTAAATATTATTTTATGATACAATGAAACATTGCTAAATGACACTTAATGGAAGAAATATTAAGTTTATTTAAAATAAATCACTTATTAAGTGTGTCTTTAATTTATAAATAATTTATAATTCTTAGTTTGGTTGAACTCTGGCTTTTGAGACAAATTGAAATTATAAATTTATTAATTTTAATTACTAATTATTTAATAATTCACACATCATTTCTGCTTAAATTTTCTTACAGTGACACAGTATTAGCAGGAATTAATAGAATACAATTGAAATTATTGGTCAAACAGTTAGATTAGTTAAAAAATGAGGAAAGATGTTTGTGGAAATTCTGGTAGAAAGTAAATAATGATTTTATATGTATAATCTATGTTGGAAACTTAAAATATTTATAGTCCAGATTGGTACAAAAGTAGTTGTAGACTGTTGTAGTTTAATATTAAAATTAAAATTAATGTAATTAGTGAATATTATTTTAATCACCAGAAGAAAAGTGAAGTGCCTATTTTGATTTTATTATGGTGAGCCCAGTAAGAAAATTTAAATATTTTTAGTTAGGTATATTAAAATATTTGGAATTGTAAAAAATTACAAAAAGAACTTGTTTAAAGTAAATATTGAAATTAGTATTTATTTTTCTTACCGGCCTGTTTAGTTTCAAACTGTGGTTCCAAATTATTTTTTGCACACCACTCGTGTAAAAAGGCTTTTGGATTAGCCATTATAAGTCTTGAAAGTAACTAAATAAAATAAATTTCATGTAATTTATGGTTTTATAAGAAAATCGTTAAAAATTTAACATTATAATACATAAATGTAAAACATTAATTTAATAAAAGTTTTATTAATAATTCACGGAATCCATACAATGAAAAATAACAACCACGGTTGTATATACCATAGAATAAAGACAGTAAATATGTAATATTTTAATACTACAGTAAAGTACAGTCACAAAACAATAATCTGTGGTATAGTATAAACAACTGTGATAACAACACAAAATGCATACGTTATCAATTTAGTATAAAATAAACACAGATAACATAAAATGTTTTATGTTATATTAATATATTCTGTGGTATAAACAATTTAGATTTTAATCAAATTAGAAAACAATTTTTATTTTTATCAATGAGCAATGAGCTAATAAATGCATTTTATTAATTTTTGTATGAACAATAACAATAATCTATTTTTTTAGGCGATGCTCCGTAATTTTTTAGCTGATTAAAGTTGATATTTTTAGTGTAATCGATAATCTAAGAATCCATATAACGATTCTTCTTATTATTTCTCTATATTTTTATAATAATAATTAATCAAAAAGACAAAAATTTTATTGAAACACAAATTCACTGAAAAACTTAATGATTTGTGATTTCTATAAAGAAAATATAATTACGCATAGATTAAATATTTACCATATAATATATAGATGTACTTAGTTTATGACCTACGTTTACGTTGTAAAATTCAAAAATATTAATACAACATTTACAATAAATAATAGGCACTTGCTAAAAAATTAATAACTTAACCGCAATTATTTTATTAAGATACCTAATCGCTAATCCATAACCATAATAATTCGTACCTAATATTTTAGTTTTTTACTACCTAATGGCTAACCTTCATGGCTAAGGATACAACGTAAATAATATATTTTTATTGATTTATTGAACTTTAGTATTTTACACATTGCACGGAATAAAATATCATAGTTCGTGATAATTTCTAATTTGTTTTGTATTAAAAATTCAAAAAACAATACACAAATTATTATAGTAACCTAACCAAGATACAGACTTAAACATGGAGAAAAACCACTAGATAGCACCACAATTAAACCTAATATAATCTAAATGAGGCTAATATAATCTAAAAACCTAAAATAGATTAATAATTTAAATATTATAATTAAATATTTTTTTTATTTTAATATAAATTCATTTTCATTTCAACAATTGATTTACTTTTCGGTATTTCATTAATTTAATTTCATATGAGTGTACAATATATTTTATGGATTAAATCTTAAGATAAATTGATTAATTTTATTCTGCCTTCGTTAGGAAAAAGAGTTGTTTGACTTCTTGATCATGTTCAAGTTCAATACACTTTTTGCACTACTTTATTTATATCTATGTTGAGCTAGCAAAAAAGAAAGAAAAGTGAAATAAAATTGGTCAAAATAGTAAAGCTAAAATAACTTCTTCTCAAATTTCTTTGTTAAACACAATCTTCATCGATAATATTATATGCTCTGCTCTTAGACCACATAAGTAATGGTATGTCCTATGTCATCATAATACATCGTTGAACACACTTGTAGATTGTGTTGAGCAAACAACCATCTACCTAATTCATCAGGGTGAGTTATGAGGTGCGGGATATTGAACCTTTATTTTTTTATGTATCTACTAAAAAGCTACTTACTAAAAAGTTAAAAAAAATAACATTTGTGTACATTTGAAAATTATGTGGGTCACGTAACTTGGTTACAAACCATAAGATACAAATTTAAATTAAATAAAACCCAACCCACAAAAAATTTTATTTTATTTAAGCAAATACATATTTCGATAACAAAATGCTTCATCTTCATTTTTCAGTGCAAAACAGACTGACCTTTATCGGTGTGTATATTTCCCTTATATAGTGTGCGTTTACGCGCATGACGTCATCACACGATGAGTGTCATGTCGGTTTAACTGTCTATTATTAATTATTATGTTAATAGTTTTAACAAGTTATTTTGTAATGGATTTAAATCCCAATTTAAGATATTATTCTTATTTTTTGACATTTCTATATAGTTTCTCTTATATTTAATTCTTGATTATTTGTGACTTGTTTGTATAATTTGATTGTGTTAAACTTATGATTAAATTTTAAGAAGTGTTCTGTTATAGCACATAGGAGATATCAGTTTCCTGATTTTTCATGCTTCTAATGTGTTTCTTAAATTGTATACCTATATGTTTCTTCTTGTTTGGCCAATATAATATTTATCGCAATCTTCGCAATGAATTTGATATATTCCTGATTTTTCGATTTCAATTATTTTGTCTTTTGTGTTACCCAATGAGACTCATGACTCAGGATATTATTATTTCTCGATGAGACTATATGACCACATCGTATTTTTAGAATATTTTTGAAATTTTGTGTGATATTTGTGAAATGAAAATGACAGCTGATCGATTTTTATTTGTTAAATTTTGTAATTCTAATGTACCTACTAATGTTTCTTTTGTTTCTAGACCATTTATGTTTTTTAATTAATTTTAAAACCATATTTTCCTCGTATCCATTTAATTTGTCAATGTTTATTATTATATTTTATTCTTTTTCAAAATCTTTCTTGTTCATTGGAATATTTACTAATCTATGAAACATACTGTTCCAAGCAGCCATTTTATTTCACAATAAAATTCTCTTTCGAAAAAGAAATAGATGGAAGATTACCTTTTTTAGACCTTTACATAAAAAGGTTTAAAAAAAAAATAAAATTCGAAATATAAAGAAAGAAACCCACACTTATAGATACATCCATAATAATTCAAACCGTTGTTGGCAAAATAATAACAAATATTAAAATATTTTATAATTCGCTTAAATTATTTTAAAGAACGCGAAATTATTTGCAAATACAATTGCACAAATAAATCCAAATTAAAAATTTAAACGAAAAATTTCCTACGTTGAATGCCAATTATTACACATCTATATTACACATGCAACATAATATACGTATACGGTATACGTAAATACCTAAAATAATTATATACCACGGTATAAAGATTTATAGAAGTATATTTTATATATACAATACACGGGTAACATATTACATATCGTATAATTATTTTGTATAATATATAAGTAAAGCGTGTAAATGTAATATTATTTTTACACGTTTTAATGTAATAATTGGATTTTCTCACACACACACACATGCATATAATATACGTGACGAGTATTTGGTTTAACACATTTTAATCGAACGAAAGTATAAAAATACCTACCTATGTTTAGGTCATTGGTACATCGGTAACATGTAAGATATATACGTACCGCGGTATACGACGACACACGCGGTTACCCCAACCCGTCGCACACATTGTACAATATTAAAATAATATTGTTATTACACGCACATCCTGCAGCAACGGCGGCGGCGCAAACGTGCTGTATCGTTTGGTCGCGCGCCCATGAACGAAGAAGACGTGTTCGTATATGAGACGGTATATTATATTATTATATAGGTATCAATGTATCATATAATAATATTGCAGCGCGTAAACGCATAATAATAATAATAATAATAATAATAATAATATATACCATTAATACCGGAGTGGTTATAATATAACGCACACGTCCGCATTTGTAATAGAATACGAACACATCGCCTCTATGCACACACGTTCGTCCGTGTATATATTATGAGGCCGCGAAGCCGTTCCCCCGCGTCACGACGACGGATTTGTGTGTGATTCTCGCGGCACATTATAATATAATAATAATAATAATAATAATAATAATAATAATAATAATAATAAT
>JAIUCT010008282.1:0-16157 GCA_021307375.1 Tetraneura akinire
GCAGGAAGATAAATTATTTACAATTTGGAGGCGATACATTTTTTTTTCTACGTTGACTTAAACAAAGTAAAATTCATGTAGATATGATGTCAATATATAAATACATTATTTTACAATTTTAAATTTAAAGTCTGATTCACATAAACACAACACGATAAAATGATACCAACAGTCCGACAAAATATTCTGTCATCGAATAGCCAGTCATGTCATGTCAAATCGGAGTTCTTCGGATATAAGTGTATTATCATACAATTATAATGGAAGAATATTTTGTCGTGTCATATAGATTTTTAATTTCAACATTCATTATTTACCACAATGTATTTTTAATAATTTCTATTGATAATTTATTATCTAGTTCAGTGGTGGCCAAACATTTTTTACTTTCAGCAATAACAAAAAAATAATTTTTATGGCGTCCCAAGTATTTCAAATGTGCCTTTTAAAGTTTAAAGTAATATGGATATTATAGGTATATAGTAGTAAAGTAACACATAATACTAAATCAGGTTTTTGTTATACTCTTATAAAATATATGAGGGGCAATCAAAAAATAAGTTGCATTTTGCCATATTTTTTGTCCTGGTGAATATTCTTTGTTGAAACTTTGGTGTAACACTCTACACATTATACTTTCAATGTATTAATTCCTAAATTGATAGTTAGTTGTTAAGCTTATCTGCTTGAACAACAAGTTGACAATCATGACTACTGCTACTACTACGTTGTCCAAAATTGAAAATCTTGCAATTATTAGATTTTTATGGTTAAAAAATTATAAACCAGTACAAATACATGGGGAGGTCGGAGGTGTGTGTAGTTTATGGTTATAAAACAATTTCGCAGTTGAAAAGTGGTGCAATATGTTTAAAAATGGCCAAATGGATATCAATGATGATTACCGTGCTGTGGACGGTCTCCCAGCACGGTCATCATCATTGATATCCATTCGGCCATTTTTAAACATATTGCACCACTTTTCAACTGCATATCTTGTCCATATCATCACCATAAACTTCACACACCTCCCCATGCATTTGTACTGGTTTATAATTTTTTAACCATAAAAATCTAATAATTGCAAGATTTTCAATTTTGGACGACATAATAGTAGCAGTAGTCATGATTGTCAACTTGTTACTGATAAGCTTAACAACTAACTATCAATTTAGAAATTAATACGTTGAAAGTATAATGTGTAGAGTGTTACCCCAAAGTTTCAACAAAAAATATTCACCAGGACAAAAAATATGGCAAAATGCAACTTACTTTTTGATTGCCCCTCGTACATATAATATATTAATTCGTAATTTTATATTATTTTTCATATTTTATAGAAGTATAAAATATTAATACGTAAATAAGATACATATGGCAAGCCGTAGTTTGGTCACTTCTGGACTAGTTAAAATAAGAGATACTTAAAATCATAATAGTACTAGAAATTATATGGACATATTATTCAATAGTAGTGTACATGTTATGTAAAGTATAATAATTGTTTTATTTACTAATTTAAGCTTTAAGAATTAAATATTAGTATATATTTAATTTTCCATAAAGAATAATCTAATTAATAATGTTAATCATTATTAAAAGTATTATTAAAATGAGGAAAATAATGAAAAAAGTTAGACTAATTATATAGTAATAATTGAAGGCTTAACATAAATTTATTTAATGTTCCTTATGATTAATAAAATCACAAATTGTATTATAATTTTCTACACAAAATTAGTAAAAATCTAATTACACACAGAGTGGGTCAACTATTTATTTTTATAGAAATTATAAACAAGTATTCTTATAAATGTTTCAGCTACCAACAAGAACAAAAAAAAGCATTAGAAACTGGCAGTAAACAATAAAAATAATGAACTATTCAAAATTATGTATATTACATTTTGTATACAAATTAAAATTCATTTTTAAATGTGTTTATTGTTATATAAATTTATATTAAGAAATGTTCAATTATATTATATTATTATAAGAAATAAAGTAGAGCTATATGAAAATAAATCTATGTACTGTAAATTGTGATTATTCCCATATAAAACAATAAATGTATGGTTTCATTTTATTTATACTTTGTACATTTTTTAATATCTTCCAGCATTGCCATTACCTCTGAATCCTCTCCCTAAAATAATATTAAAAATTATCTTTAGTTCATTATATTCAAAAGTCATTAATCAAATCAATATAAATTATATAGTAATTATAGTAAGAATTAATTTATCTAATCTAAAAACAGTGCAATATTCAACAAATTGTTATTACTTAAAATGATATATATATATTATACTATAGTTTATAATTGTCAATATATAAAAAGAGTATAAAATTAATTAATTCTTCCTCATTAAACTACATTTAAATAGTAAATTAAATAAAATGATAGAAAAACATAAACTTGTTTTATTTCTAAAAATATATATTGAATTACCTCTTCCAAAACGACTACCACGATAATTTCCTTGGTTATACCCACCACCAAATGATGGATGACTTCCACTATAACCTCTTCCTTGGTTGAAGCCTCTTCCTTGGTTGAAGCCTCCTCTAGGAAAACTGTTTACTTTTTGAAATTTGAAATTTGAGGATTCACTATCTTCTTGAATTGAGTCATTATTATATGGTCTCCTATAATTAAAGCTACCTCTGTGTACACAAATAAAAAATTATATTAATATACATATATAAAAATATAAAAATATATATTTTTAAACTTACCCAGGATTAAACAATATTGGGGTAAGATTATATCGACCACAATTAAAATTGCACAATTCCTTCAAAACTTCAATAAGTTTAATATTACTGTCACTTAAAGTTAAAATTGATTCTGGATCTTCAGATGCGTGCACAATTAAACTTTCAATAGCTGGTCGTAAAGCAACAATAGCAGAAGCAGTCTTAGGGTCCATTTTTAAATTAATCCTTCAAAAATAATTTTGTTAGTTTAAAATTTTTAAAAATATATTGAACATTATTTTTTTATATAAATAAAAAAGTACATTTAGAATTGTGTAATGGTTTACATTATAAATCATATTTTAGAATTTTAAAACATTTAAAATTAATTATAAAAATAGCATACCAATTATCTATTTGAACAATATCTTTAGTATACTCAATTTTGCGACCACCAAACAATAAAAGATGTATAGGAGTAACCATGGTCATTTGTTTACAAGCTACAGCTCTTGTACGAACCTAAATATATAAATAAATAATTTATAACATGCTTATATAAACCCTATAATATTAATTAAATTACTCTATTAAAGAAATGTTTTAAAATTATAAGTAGTATTTTGCATATTGTGTTTTAGCAGAAAATTATTTCTTGCAAATTATTTAATTTGATATTAATTATAAAAAATATTGAGATACATTAAGATTATATTATATTAACATACCTTCTCAGTGAATACAAAAAATGGTGATGGAAAAGAACCTGCCATGACATTATTACAATTGACTGATGTTTTATGAATAAGTGCAGCTTTTCCTTCTGTTGTATACACCTAAATACACACACATATAAAATAAATATATATTATGATAAAATTAATATTTATCTACACTAGAAAAATAAATGTATAGATTTTTTTTTTAATTGGTTATACTTAAAAAATTATAGAAATAACCAATGAACAAAAACCCAAATGCTTTACTTTATAGTGCAAAATAAAAAGTTTCATTAATTAATAAAATAATTCATAATTAAAAACTAGTAAACTACCTTTCGTTTTTCTTTATGATAACAAACATTAGGGTAAAATCCCATAGTTAATATTGCTGACAATACATCTAATATTGGCTCATCATATATTCCATTTTTTCCAAAATCAAAATGTTGCCTTTCAAAACATATTTCAGGGAATCCAATTTTTATAAATAAATCTTTTAGTTGTTCCTAAAAATTAATATAAAATCTTATAAAATATAAATATATAATTGATATAAATATTAAAAACTTATTAAATTATAATACTTTAACATCAGCAGTTGTAGTTAATGATGGCTGAGATAACATTTTACGATCACAGTAATCTGTTGTATCAATATTACGATAAAATAAAGATGACCATTGTTGGAAAGCATTTAATATGGTTAAATGATCTGAACATCGGTTACCAGAAAGTGCACGTTGTGCTGGTGTCATTCTATGGTCTAGAATCAATTTAAATATTATAAAAATTATTTTAAATTTAATACATTGAGCAATATACCAAACACAAATATATCAGTCATATTAGAGCAGATAGCAGCTATAATTGATAGAGGATCACCAAGCATTAAAATGTTTCCCAATACCATCATACGACCAATCTGTGGTTCAATTGGTAATTTTGCCAAGATACGGCCTAGTGGAGTCAACTCATCATTGAGGCTAAGACATTTCATTTCTAAAATAATTAATTAATTAATTAATTAACTATGTAAATTACTTAAAACATTTATAACTACAGAATAACCATAAAATTATAATTTAACTTTGACAAAAAAAGAAAATTTAATAGGTGTTTTAATTATTTTTTCATGCATATATTTTATCATATTAAATAAACTTTTTAGAACTAGAAGTACAAATTGGTAAAACTAACTTCCTCCAAATTATGAATAATTTAATATCCATCAATTTTTAATATTTTAAATACCTTCTATATTATAAATAGTTATAACTTATAAGTTTATTAATTTAAAAATATAGTCCTCAGAATATTAATTCTAGTTGAGCATTATACCAATGCAGAACAGTTTATTAAGAAAAAAGTTAATTTTTGTTTACAATTTTCTAAAAAATTAAACAAAGAGTAATTTACAATATATTATGTTTTTAATTTTTCTTATGCTTAAGAAACAACTTTAAGAGGGAACAAATAATATAAAATAAATTAGTCCTCCAATGCATTGCTCTTTAATAATTAAATTTAATAGCTGCTGATTTAGATATTCAAATAAAATACAGTTTTTCAATAGCCTTTGTTGTGTTTATAACCAAATTGAAGAAATACATTATTTAACTTAATGTACATCTTCATTTTTTTTTTTTTCATAATGTACTTTACAAACACAATCAAAAAAACAGCATGTTATGTTTTTTTGATTTAAGTTTGTATACAAAATATACCAATTTTTATTTTATTTATTTGAATATCTATCACAGCAGCCGCATCTTACCTTTCAGCATTACTTGGGCTTCAATTACAGCATCAATAGGAGGTGGTTCAATAGCTTTGCTAAGAAATTGCCCAATATCTCCAAGTCGTAATAACTTAATAGATAAAGAAATTTCGTGTAAAGGAGTACGGAAAATTTCTGGTGTTATATGATCTTCCAGTTTATTATAACGTGCCTTTAAAATTTGTATTATATTTATGTAAATGTGTTAAAGTTAAATAATGAAATTTATATACTATATAATTATAAAATTTGCCTTCACAAGATAAAATTGTATAATTATATTTAACTAATATATAGTGTACTCGTATATTAATGTAAAATATTCATAAATTTCATGTTTGTATAAGTAATAAATATTAATTTTTATTTTATTCAACATATTAAATTCTGAACGAAGTGAAAAATATATTGATTATAATATATGTCTTTTTTGGGGAGGGGGGAGTTTATATGTAGACACTTTTACTACCAGAAAAATGGCCTGGTTACCAGGAATAACACATGACTCCATTAGAAAATTTTACCTAGTTGCTACTTTATTTAGGTAATTTTTCAAAATTAAATTTATACGACTGGAAAAATTACTAAAAAATTATGAAAATTATTTATGAAAACTGAAATTTTGACAAAATCTATTTCAATATTTTACAATAATTAGGAAAATATTGAACTTGGTGATTTAAATTATAAAATTAAGGTTTGGAGAGGATAGTGTTATATCTTGATTATAATTTGAATGCAATAATAGATTATTGCATTCAAAAAATCGATTCTAAGCAAAGTTTAATTAGGTATGGGTATTTAGGTGACTCATTAAGGAATTTTATGTGCATTTTTATAGGTGATAGGCATTAACAACAAATAACTAATGAACAAGTCAACAGTAGCAGACAAGTAAATTTGTTTACTAATATAAAACAAATCAGTTAAAAAAAATAAAACTACCAAAAATTAAGATAATTCTAATTTTGACTCATTTGTTTTTGAATATTTTTCGATAACTCATGAAATATTGAATAAATAAATAAATAAAAAATAAAAATAAATAGACTTTAAAATTTTATATTATATTATTTTATTTTATTTCATACAAGTTATAAAATTTTTAAACCCTTACGTTGATATTTAAATGTAAATGATTAGGTATGCATTTTATTAAATATGTGAAGATTTTAATAAAAAATGTATAATCAATACCTATAATATCTGACTGAATTTCACTCATTTTCCAAATACGATAAATTGCATTCAAATTTTAATCAAAATACAACATAACCCCTTCCACACCTGTATCCTACCCACAACAGTACCATCCCCTTTTTCTATTTTATAAGTAAAATAATAATTTTACCTTTGTACATAAGTGAAAACAGAAACCTGGTTTAACACGACCAGCTCGACCTTTTCTCTGTTGCATATTTGTCTTAGATGCCCAAACTGTAGCATAATGAGTCATATTGTTGTGTGTAGTAAATAATTTTATCTTTGCTTTTCCATAATTAATTACAAATACTACATCATTAATAGTTATTGATGTTTCTGCTATGTTTGTTGATAAAATTACCTATAATATACTTTAAATTAAAAATCTATTAAATCATATTTAATATTTTTGTAATGTTATACAAATAATATTACTTTCATACAAAAATAATAAAAATAATAAATGAGTGCCAAGAATTATTAAAAATTAATTTAAAAAAAAAAATTATATTAAAAATTATATTAAAAAATAAAATAATAAAATAATTTTTCTGAATAAATAACAAATATCAAATAATAAACTAACTAAATGTATATATTTAAATAAATAAAAACCCAAATCCACAAAAAATTTACTTTTATTTTAAGCAAATACGTATTTTGGTAACAAAGTTGCCATCATCAGTGCACCGAAATACGTATTTGCTTAAAATAAAAGTAAATTTTTTGTGGATTTGGGTTTTTATTTATTTAAATATATTATCCACAAGTCAATACTTAAACTATTAATATTAAATGTTTATAACTAAATGAATAAATATTATGTAATTGCTATTTAACAAGTCTAAATATTTAACTTAAAAATAGCATACCTTCCGTACTCCTGAAGGAACTGGTTCAAAGACTTTACGTTGATCTACACAAGGAAGTTGTGAATGAAGTGGCAAAATACAAAACTTTGAAGACGCTAAAAAATATATATATAATAATCTATAATAATTTATAATATATAGAGAGAGAGGAAATAATTTTAAATACCAAAAACTGGCTTTTGAGTTAAAAATTTTTGCAAAGCAAAAATTAAATTCCAACCGGGTAAAAATATAAGAACTGCACCAGGTATATTCAGTTTTGTTTCAATATGTGTCAATAATGACTAAAAATAATATATAAAATAATATATAAGATAAATAAATAAATAAATTATATATAAAAAAATACTTCAATAATTTCAAAATCAACTTCTTTTTCACTGATCATTGCCACTTTATTTTTGACATCAGAAGAGTAATCATCAGATATAATTAAATTACAATTTTCCTCATTATCTTGACCTGAAATGACAGATTCTTCATCTTTATTTTTACGTTTTCTGCTATCTGGAGTTGGCTGATAATTTAATAATTGCACTATATCTTCTAGAAAATACTCTATAAACAATGAACATAATATAAATATTGTATAATATATATTTTTAAGTTAACATCTAATAAATACAATACCTTTTACAGGGTAGCAATTTCCTTCTACATCAATTACTGGGCAGCCATTGAAATACTTAGAAAACATATTAGTATTTATAGTAGCAGACATAAAAATTACCCTTAAATCAGGATAATTATACACCATATCTTTAAGCACAACCATAAGAAAATCACTATTCACATCTCTTTCATGTATTTCATCAACAATTATATGTGATATACCACGCATACCACTTTCTAATTTACGCAATAATACACCTAAAAAATTAATTATTATTGTATTTAAATAAAAAATACTATACAAAATATATTTACCAACTGTACAGAACAAAATTGCTCCATAAGGTCTTGGAAATATGCTGTCAAATCTAACACTATAGCCAACACTTACTCCTATATTTTCTACTCTTTCATATGCAACTCTATCAGCAACAGACATAGCTGATATTTTTCTTGGTTGAGTACAAATTATATTACAATAAGCTCCTTGATTATTACTCACGTATTCATCAAGTATAAATTGACAGACCTAAATAAAATTAATTAATTAATTACATAATAATAAAACATTAATATATAAATACAGATAAAAATTAATTTAATAATAATAAATCATAGCTCACTTGAGTAGTTTTACCACAACCAGTACTTCCTTGAATAATAACTATGGAATTTTTTTTTACTATCTCCAATATCTCATTTCTTTTAGCAAATGCTGGTAGTTCACTGCGCATTGTAATACTTCTGTTTAAATCTTCTGATGAATTTAATTTTGTATTATAATCATTTGTCAATTCATTACTTAATTGATCCAAAGTTGCCTATAATAAAATATAATAATTGTGTTAATTTAGTAAATAGAATTCAAATATTATAATACAAATTAACTCAATTATATATAAATATATATATTTCATTATTATGTTATAAATTATCTATATTATAAATTAAACATTCAATAAAATGTTTTATTTTATTTAAAAAGCTATCAACAGTCTGAAGAATTGGAGAGCACCTGGAACAAATGGAATACCAGCCGAACGTATAAAATATGGTGGGGGAAGCACTACACCAAGCAATATATGAGTTATGTCAAAAATATGAAAATATGAGAAACTTCCAGAAGAATGGAATTTCATTGTCGTCCCACTACACTACACAAACTTAATTGTAACAACTACAGATGAATATTACTGCTGAACACGACATATAAGGTGTTCTCAAAGATATTACTAGGAAGATTACAATCCTTTTCAGATGAATGTATAGGGGAGAAATCTACAATAAATCAGCTGTCAGTGATTTGACAGATTACAGAAAAAAAGTTTGAATACCAACAAACTTCAAAAAGGTCTATGACAGCATTCATCGAGAAAGGTTCTATAATAAAATGTACAAATTCGGAAAACCAAATAAGCTTATTTCCTTGACAAAAGTATGCATGAATGGTACAAAATATCATGTATAAGTTGACCGAAAATTTCCAAGTGATAACAGGTTTAAAACAAGGTAACGTTCTTTCACCGCTAGTATTCAATATTGCACTGGAGAAAGTTGTTTGGAGTATACAGAGGGATAACTGTCGTATCGACATCGGCACAGACAAGATTAGTATTTTAGGTTTTGCAGATGATTTGAATATAATTGGAGACGATGAGGAGAGTGTGGCGCAGAGCAGCTCAGCTCACATTAACGAAGCAAAAGCGATAGAGCTTAATGTGAATGACAATAAAACCAAAGTGATGGAGTTATTACCAGACAACAACCAGATCGACAATGTAGTAATTCAAGGACATACATTTGAAAAAGTGCACCAATTTACATATTTGGGGGCCTCTATCAGTGATAATGACTGGTCCATCGAATTAAATAGCCGAATCGTCAAAGCAGAAAAGACATCATTTTCATTGACTAAAATCTAAACTATTTTTCAGAAGAACTAAACTACATCTCTACACGGTGATGATTAGATCAACACTAACATATGGATATGAGGTATTGAAAAAAAAATACTGAGAATCATCTGTGGCCCAGTATATGACAATGAACTGGGATGCTGGCACACAAGAAGTAACAAAGAGATCCAAAAATTGACATAATCCAAAGACATAACCAACTTTGTGAAAGCACAAAGGATTAAATAGTTCAGACACGTGATGAGGTCAGAATAAAAATACCTACCTTAAAATGGCAATCGAATGGAAACCCACAGGGAAAATACCCTAATATTAATATTTATAACAAATTGAAATATTAAACTAGTGTACATTAAGATAAAATTATAAATTGAATATTACATTTTAATTAAATGATGTTATAAATTCATTAAAAACTTACTGTAGCTAGATCACCTTCATCAATATTTATTGCCAACCAAGGGTTCCAATTTGGTTGAGGTGGTGACCATGGAATAACTCCTACTGACCTCATAGGTTTTGATTCATTAAATTCTGCGATTACTTGGTTAGAAATAAGTGATAATGTAGTTTCTGAATCAACATTGTTATCCTTTAAAATATTTTAAAAATTACATAAACATTAATTACTGTTTTAAAACCAGATTAATCATTACCTTAATTACTGGATCAATGTTTAATTCTTGTAGAACATCATATATTCTATTTAATAATAAAGGTTCAATGTTAACAACATATGGTTCTACAACATTTGCTATATTTTTTTTTAGAGATCCTGTAAATGCTTCAATAACACCCAAATGATAAAGTTGACGAACTAAAGATAGTGCACAGCTCTTAGAAGCTGTTTGCTTATTTGATCCACTTTCACGAGCAGTTACACCTAATGCAAATAAAACAATTTCAATTAAAGATATAAAATAATTAATTCAAGTATTTAAAAAATTTACTTCTTCCCAGTTTTGCAATAAATAATGACATCTCAGCTACAAAACTCCTAAAAATATAATTAAATAATAATTTTGTGTACTGAACTATTAATATATTAAAACAAATTAATTAAATAAAAATATAAAATATAGATTTATAATTTAAAAAATAATAATTTACTTACTTTCCCATGAAACTATATTTATAATCAATATTTTTTAACCTATTTGATTGCATATATTGATTTAAACGTGATTTAGCATTATCTATTGTCCAATTTCCGTGTACAGCAGCATTTACATCTAAATTTTCAGCCTATAAATAAAATTAAAATATTTATAAGTAAATATATTTAAATAAGCTATATTGTATAATAGTTAACTATTTTACCTCTTCAACTTTATCATCATTTAAAAAATCTTTAAACTGAAAATCTGTTTTGCCACCAATTGGTCGGTATGCTTCACCCAATGTATTGGGAGTTTGGCCTTGTTGGTATACTGAACGCTCTGGTGCATTATTCATAAGCCTTTGAGGTGCATTTCCTGATGAATCATTACCAGTACTTATAAAATGCTAAAAAATTCATATTTGTAAATATCATAATAATTTAAATTAATATAATTGGTACTTACAGCTGGTAACGAATCAGCAGATACTAATCCTTGACGTATCAAATATGAAAGATAATCTTTTGATGCATTTCCTTGAGCATCTTTTTTGTTAGTTGAGTTTCCTACTCCCACATAATTATGACCAGTCACAGAAACTTCACATATAAAACGTATACTAAACTTTGTCCCTAAAAAATAAGAAATTCTTTGAATTTATATTCCATTTATGATTAATTTAATATTGTTTAAATATTATTTTATGATACAATGAAACATTGCTAAATGACACTTAATGGAAGAAATATTAAGTTTATTTAAAATAAATCACTTATTAAGTGTGTCTTTAATTTATAAATAATTTATAATTCTTAGTTTGGTTGAACTCTGGCTTTTGAGACAAATTGAAATTATAAATTTATTAATTTTAATTACTAATTATTTAATAATTCACACATCATTTCTGCTTAAATTTTCTTACAGTGACACAGTATTAGCAGGAATTAATAGAATACAATTGAAATTATTGGTCAAACAGTTAGATTAGTTAAAAAATGAGGAAAGATGTTTGTGGAAATTCTGGTAGAAAGTAAATAATGATTTTATATGTATAATCTATGTTGGAAACTTAAAATATTTATAGTCCAGATTGGTACAAAAGTAGTTGTAGACTGTTGTAGTTTAATATTAAAATTAAAATTAATGTAATTAGTGAATATTATTTTAATCACCAGAAGAAAAGTGAAGTGCCTATTTTGATTTTATTATGGTGAGCCCAGTAAGAAAATTTAAATATTTTTAGTTAGGTATATTAAAATATTTGGAATTGTAAAAAATTACAAAAAGAACTTGTTTAAAGTAAATATTGAAATTAGTATTTATTTTTCTTACCGGCCTGTTTAGTTTCAAACTGTGGTTCCAAATTATTTTTTGCACACCACTCGTGTAAAAAGGCTTTTGGATTAGCCATTATAAGTCTTGAAAGTAACTAAATAAAATAAATTTCATGTAATTTATGGTTTTATAAGAAAATCGTTAAAAATTTAACATTATAATACATAAATGTAAAACATTAATTTAATAAAAGTTTTATTAATAATTCACGGAATCCATACAATGAAAAATAACAACCACGGTTGTATATACCATAGAATAAAGACAGTAAATATGTAATATTTTAATACTACAGTAAAGTACAGTCACAAAACAATAATCTGTGGTATAGTATAAACAACTGTGATAACAACACAAAATGCATACGTTATCAATTTAGTATAAAATAAACACAGATAACATAAAATGTTTTATGTTATATTAATATATTCTGTGGTATAAACAATTTAGATTTTAATCAAATTAGAAAACAATTTTTATTTTTATCAATGAGCAATGAGCTAATAAATGCATTTTATTAATTTTTGTATGAACAATAACAATAATCTATTTTTTTAGGCGATGCTCCGTAATTTTTTAGCTGATTAAAGTTGATATTTTTAGTGTAATCGATAATCTAAGAATCCATATAACGATTCTTCTTATTATTTCTCTATATTTTTATAATAATAATTAATCAAAAAGACAAAAATTTTATTGAAACACAAATTCACTGAAAAACTTAATGATTTGTGATTTCTATAAAGAAAATATAATTACGCATAGATTAAATATTTACCATATAATATATAGATGTACTTAGTTTATGACCTACGTTTACGTTGTAAAATTCAAAAATATTAATACAACATTTACAATAAATAATAGGCACTTGCTAAAAAATTAATAACTTAACCGCAATTATTTTATTAAGATACCTAATCGCTAATCCATAACCATAATAATTCGTACCTAATATTTTAGTTTTTTACTACCTAATGGCTAACCTTCATGGCTAAGGATACAACGTAAATAATATATTTTTATTGATTTATTGAACTTTAGTATTTTACACATTGCACGGAATAAAATATCATAGTTCGTGATAATTTCTAATTTGTTTTGTATTAAAAATTCAAAAAACAATACACAAATTATTATAGTAACCTAACCAAGATACAGACTTAAACATGGAGAAAAACCACTAGATAGCACCACAATTAAACCTAATATAATCTAAATGAGGCTAATATAATCTAAAAACCTAAAATAGATTAATAATTTAAATATTATAATTAAATATTTTTTTTATTTTAATATAAATTCATTTTCATTTCAACAATTGATTTACTTTTCGGTATTTCATTAATTTAATTTCATATGAGTGTACAATATATTTTATGGATTAAATCTTAAGATAAATTGATTAATTTTATTCTGCCTTCGTTAGGAAAAAGAGTTGTTTGACTTCTTGATCATGTTCAAGTTCAATACACTTTTTGCACTACTTTATTTATATCTATGTTGAGCTAGCAAAAAAGAAAGAAAAGTGAAATAAAATTGGTCAAAATAGTAAAGCTAAAATAACTTCTTCTCAAATTTCTTTGTTAAACACAATCTTCATCGATAATATTATATGCTCTGCTCTTAGACCACATAAGTAATGGTATGTCCTATGTCATCATAATACATCGTTGAACACACTTGTAGATTGTGTTGAGCAAACAACCATCTACCTAATTCATCAGGGTGAGTTATGAGGTGCGGGATATTGAACCTTTATTTTTTTATGTATCTACTAAAAAGCTACTTACTAAAAAGTTAAAAAAAATAACATTTGTGTACATTTGAAAATTATGTGGGTCACGTAACTTGGTTACAAACCATAAGATACAAATTTAAATTAAATAAAACCCAACCCACAAAAAATTTTATTTTATTTAAGCAAATACATATTTCGATAACAAAATGCTTCATCTTCATTTTTCAGTGCAAAACAGACTGACCTTTATCGGTGTGTATATTTCCCTTATATAGTGTGCGTTTACGCGCATGACGTCATCACACGATGAGTGTCATGTCGGTTTAACTGTCTATTATTAATTATTATGTTAATAGTTTTAACAAGTTATTTTGTAATGGATTTAAATCCCAATTTAAGATATTATTCTTATTTTTTGACATTTCTATATAGTTTCTCTTATATTTAATTCTTGATTATTTGTGACTTGTTTGTATAATTTGATTGTGTTAAACTTATGATTAAATTTTAAGAAGTGTTCTGTTATAGCACATAGGAGATATCAGTTTCCTGATTTTTCATGCTTCTAATGTGTTTCTTAAATTGTATACCTATATGTTTCTTCTTGTTTGGCCAATATAATATTTATCGCAATCTTCGCAATGAATTTGATATATTCCTGATTTTTCGATTTCAATTATTTTGTCTTTTGTGTTACCCAATGAGACTCATGACTCAGGATATTATTATTTCTCGATGAGACTATATGACCACATCGTATTTTTAGAATATTTTTGAAATTTTGTGTGATATTTGTGAAATGAAAATGACAGCTGATCGATTTTTATTTGTTAAATTTTGTAATTCTAATGTACCTACTAATGTTTCTTTTGTTTCTAGACCATTTATGTTTTTTAATTAATTTTAAAACCATATTTTCCTCGTATCCATTTAATTTGTCAATGTTTATTATTATATTTTATTCTTTTTCAAAATCTTTCTTGTTCATTGGAATATTTACTAATCTATGAAACATACTGTTCCAAGCAGCCATTTTATTTCACAATAAAATTCTCTTTCGAAAAAGAAATAGATGGAAGATTACCTTTTTTAGACCTTTACATAAAAAGGTTTAAAAAAAAAATAAAATTCGAAATATAAAGAAAGAAACCCACACTTATAGATACATCCATAATAATTCAAACCGTTGTTGGCAAAATAATAACAAATATTAAAATATTTTATAATTCGCTTAAATTATTTTAAAGAACGCGAAATTATTTGCAAATACAATTGCACAAATAAATCCAAATTAAAAATTTAAACGAAAAATTTCCTACGTTGAATGCCAATTATTACACATCTATATTACACATGCAACATAATATACGTATACGGTATACGTAAATACCTAAAATAATTATATACCACGGTATAAAGATTTATAGAAGTATATTTTATATATACAATACACGGGTAACATATTACATATCGTATAATTATTTTGTATAATATATAAGTAAAGCGTGTAAATGTAATATTATTTTTACACGTTTTAATGTAATAATTGGATTTTCTCACACACACACACATGCATATAATATACGTGACGAGTATTTGGTTTAACACATTTTAATCGAACGAAAGTATAAAAATACCTACCTATGTTTAGGTCATTGGTACATCGGTAACATGTAAGATATATACGTACCGCGGTATACGACGACACACGCGGTTACCCCAACCCGTCGCACACATTGTACAATATTAAAATAATATTGTTATTACACGCACATCCTGCAGCAACGGCGGCGGCGCAAACGTGCTGTATCGTTTGGTCGCGCGCCCATGAACGAAGAAGACGTGTTCGTATATGAGACGGTATATTATATTATTATATAGGTATCAATGTATCATATAATAATATTGCAGCGCGTAAACGCATAATAATAATAATAATAATAATAATAATAATATATACCATTAATACCGGAGTGGTTATAATATAACGCACACGTCCGCATTTGTAATAGAATACGAACACATCGCCTCTATGCACACACGTTCGTCCGTGTATATATTATGAGGCCGCGAAGCCGTTCCCCCGCGTCACGACGACGGATTTGTGTGTGATTCTCGCGGCACATTATAATATAATAATAATAATAATAATAATAATAATAATAATAATAATAATAAT
>JAIUCT010008301.1:0-23275 GCA_021307375.1 Tetraneura akinire
TTAATAATTTTAATAATTTTAATAATTTTAATAATTTTAATAATTTTTTGCAATTTTGTTTAATATATAGACGATTTAGAAGCCCAAAAATTTAAATGGGCCCACGATTCGTACCGTATATCGCGTATTATTGCAGTGAATACTTGCACGTGTGTAATAAATATCGTATGAGACACAAGTGTTTCGCCAAACATTTACAAAAGTATACACGATCGCTCGCGTTCAAAACCCGAAGACACTCTAAAATCTAAATAATATATTATACGAGTAGAACGTATAATAAAATGTAATGAAACGACCGAAATGAAATACTAAGGTTTAGGAGAGGAATATTATTTCGAAAATACCATAATATACTTCTGCTCTATGTTTGATTGTATTAAAAAAAGAAAAAAAAAAAGAAAAAAAAGATTCAAAAACTAAAGCGATTTAATTAAATTTTTTAAAGGTCTCTTTTGACGGGAATAATAATTAAAAGGGAGAAAGAAAAAATTAAACAATTTTTTTTATTCTATATACCTGAGCTGAAAAATCATAACTTCAATAGTTAATTGCATTTATATAATATTCGTTTTAATGAACTCGAATCTTGAATATATTATAATAATGTAACCGTAATAATAATTATTATGTATAAAAAAAAAATACGCGTTTTACTTGACAAAAGTATACCAATACCGAATCTTATTTGCATACACGGTCGCGGGAACTGTGCGACCTTTGGCGGGAGGACGATGCGACTTTTAACATTTTATAAATTTTAATGAAATTCGCGTGATGTGGTTCGAGTATACGACCCGAAAACGTCTTTCTCGGCGAAGAAAATGTTCATTATAATAACAATTATTTATGCGTTGTTGCTGTCGGAAAGTTACGCCAACGGTCAGGTTAGAAGTTAGAACCGTTGAAAATTAAATACGATTAACACAGTATGGTAAAACGAGGCAAACAGAGAGATGAGTACATAATTTTATAATAAATTATAGTTTCGACGTTTTTGCGTTCTTAAAATTATCGAAGACTTGAGACTCGTACGAACCGCAGAAAATAATAACATTCGACGAATAAAACGTAAATTTTTATTTTAATTTTTTCCCCCGTCAAATCTGCGGTAATTTTTTTTTAATAAAATCTCTGTGTTTGTTACGACGATAAAAAAAGTATTTATAATATAATTGTATATACGAATTGAAACTTCCGGACACAATTTGTCGTGCGAGGGCGCACGTCTCTTCGCGGGAAAAGTTAATAATACATTTCGGATGACACGAGTCACAATAATATTGTTTTGCGCGTTAATTCCGGTACAGCACGTCAACAAGGAAACGCGCGCCATTTTCGCGAATACGAAAACACGTGTCGAATTCGGAAAACGTGAGGCGTACGTCGTATAATCCGCAGTTTGTCTGCAAAGAGCGTGATAAACTGATAACAGTTTAGGTGGCAAATTTAATATTTCGATGAATAATTTTTCCTGCAGTGTAATAATACGAGTATATTGCAATTTAGTTTTTTTTTTTTTTTTTTTTTGTATAATACGCCGTCAGCGCGATATTAATTATTGCTACCACGCGATTATATGATTGAGGTTATGTGTACGATGTTTATGACGTGAATTTTTTTTTATTTGCGACCCTCACGCAGACCTCATTAATTTCCCACTAAATATAATAATAATAATAATAATAATAATAAAAACGGTGTAAAAAATAAAAAAAAAACTGTTCAAATTCATTTCGATTCGTGTACGTAACGTTTCTGTATGAGCAAAATATGTTATAATATCCGATACAGATCGTAAATATACGAATAACGAATATAGGTACCCAAGGAGAAAAAATAAAAAAATAAATCTCGTATGGGAATACGAAAGTACTTATATTAATTTAGTGGCGCGACTGCACGGATACGGATAAAATTGCAGTTTTAACACGCAATTTTCGGCTATTATTTATATAATATAGTTTTTCGTATACCTACCTAAAACTATCGGGAAATTCGAAGAACGACTCGAACAAAGTGTTACACGCGCGTCGAACAGATGAAATTCTGTACCGAAAACCTCCCACACGCACACACGCGCGATGCGATCAGAGATCTGACCATTATTTCTATACCACCCGAATAAACGTCTGCAGTACACATGCAGTAAAAACAATACGTTCCTCACCGCTTTTATACCACGGTCATAATCCAAAACGGAACGGCCGTTTTCCGACTATACATCACAGCACACGCGCTCCTCGTCGTACAGCGGTTTTAATATTTTATTAACGACTATAAAATAATATTATTGTTCCCCCCCATATATGCGTATCGATAAAATAATATGTATTAAGTATTATTGACCGGATGACGTATTAATTTCTAAGAATAATAATTCTGTCCGTTCGTACGATCGGTTAAATTGTTATCATTATTTTTACTGTTTTTAATTACGCTCCAAGGGCTTATTCGCCATCGCCGAACGCATTCGAACATTGGCCGCGTGCTCGTATACAAATATAAATGACGCGTATATCATATATTATTATAATATCGCTGCCTCATATCGATTGCCGTTCACAATACTAATAAGTAATTAATAATTATCGTGGAAAAAAAAATAATAATGATAATAATAACGTTACGATAGTGACGAGAACGATCCGTTATATTATTATAAGTATAATGCACGGTACGTGTAGTTTTCGGGTTTGTTGAAAATTATATTATCCTCTCGTACGAGTTTGTACCTTCTACTTGTATAAAATTTCGTTTTTATCAATCATTATCATTCGACACGTTATAATATTTGCGTTTTATTTTTGAGGTAGAAAGAAAAGAAATATATGCGAATGGGGGTTTTATACTTTTATGCGTCGCGAGGGGTTTTATATAGGTAAAAAATATACTAAATAATATTATAATATCATCACTAATAACGTTATTATAATAAAATATGATTAAATATTATAATTTCCACTTTTTATTTTACTTATTTTTTTTTAACCGTGAAACGGTCGAATTAAATTTATTATTCTCTTTGAAGGTCAACGCGATAATAAAACGTTAAAAAAAAAAAAAAAAAAGAACCTACGAAAACCGTAAAAGTATAATATCATAATATACGAATTATACAAAACTGGTATCAATCTTCAGTTATTTATGATTATCGTACAACAATGTAACGTATTTTGTCTGGCAGTACGATGAAAACGAAATAAATCATCAGACGGCGATCATCACGTATTTATTATATGCCCATATGGAAATTATATAAGACACGAGGCCGACGAAACCCGATAAACGATACCACAGTTATCATAAATCGAATTACTGTTGTAAACCGACGTTTAATATTTTGTAATTATTATTGTCTTGAGTCTTGATCGATGAACTCAATACGATACACGGCAGGATTCGTCGATCAAAATAATCACACGTCGGATGATGCGATCGAATTTAATTATTTATACATGAACCTACATGGGGTCTTGGCGTATTATCACGCGTTTAAATTCCTTCGTTCCATCATAATATTGCGTTATTTGGGATTGGCGTATTTTATTTTCGAGTCCATATAAAATAATACATTTCGTTTTTTAATAATAAAATAATTATATAAGTATACGATCTATTTTTTATTTATTTTTTTATTTTAACTTTTGAGTCGAACAAAAACGCGATTAAGATTGTTTACATCGAGTCGCGTTTATTCGACACGCGCAATATGGTTTACGTTAGGTGTAGAAATATTTTAAATTTTCTATAATACAGGATGTTATAATTTTTTTTTTCTTCCAAACGTTATCATTTTATACCCGGTATAATATTATATACGTTATTTTATTCAAACGCGCGGTATATATTATATACTCTAATTTATTATTATTTCGATAAATATAAAAGTATTTCGACCGTAAATCGAACCACGTGCGAGACTTACGACCATACATATTATACCATAATATTATTAATATTATTATTATATTATATAACGATCAACAGTTGTGTTACACGCGTATCGAACGTGTGTGACTATACCGCGGAGGTGTTAAAATATCATTATTTTATAATAATTAATAATACGCGTGTACACGGAAAACGTATATATAAAATTGCGAATATTGCTTTTTAATTGCATTTACAAATGGTCGTCGACGCGAATAACACAAACCACGTATACGGTAATATTTCGTGTATAAACTAAACGTATCGGAATGCGCCATTCGACTTTTCGAGACGTCAATCGATCGTAAGTCGATATTATATCGTGTTTGTCGAAAGTAAATATAATAAATAGCTATATTATTTATAAAATATCAACGTACGCTGTGTTTAAAAATAGTAAAAACCGTTTATTTAAAAAATAAACGCTCGGAGTTTATTTATAGATATACCTACACGCGAAACGTCAAATATTATAATTATATTGTATAAACATGACCGAAATTCCGGATACTTATAATCAGGGTTCGGGACTTAAAGCATTTGCTTATTTTTTTAGATTAACATTAAATCTAGCAGAGTGCTATGGAAATTTATGTCACGTTGCAACAATTACAAATATGAAATTTGAAAGTGCTTTTTTTTGCTTATTTCAATGATTTATTCGAAAAATGCTTTTTCACGCTCTTTTTTTTAATTGCATAATTCCAACTTAACAACGCATGATACTAAAAATTTGGGGTTTTTTTTTAATGTTTGTTGGCAATATAAAAAAAAATTGAAACTAAAAATAATTTTACCATTGTGCATCAATATAATATGTATTGTACCGAAATAGTATTCTCTTAATTTATTAATTTTCTTATTTTATTTTTAACGTTATGTACTTATTGTAGTCACATTATGTAGATACGGGTAATTAAATTATTCTAACACTGTATAATTTAATTACGTTTTATTTTAGATAAACAAACTATAAATACTCGTATTAATTCCTGACATATAATAAGAAACACAATAATAGTAGATTACCTATTATTTAATTATTAAATTTGTAATTTTAATATGAAAAAAAAATTATATTATAAAGTTTTTATATTTATCTACAAAATTTGCAGTTTTAAAAAAAAATTTTTTTTATTACTAAAATTTAGTAATAAATTTTATTACTTTCAGTAAAATTTTAGCATCTTACTTTTTATTTTAATGTTTTGAAGTGCTTATTTGAATGCTTATTTTGAAGTTTTTAGGCGCTTTTATAAGCGCTTATTTTGATGATTTTAAGTGCTTTAAGTCCCGAACCCTGCTTATAATGTTTTAAAGAATACGTTGAAACGTTTTTATAAATATATAATAAAATATTGACGATATTTCGAATCCTTAAACGATATAAAATAACATGATTCGTGCATGTAGACATTTTTCAACTTTATAATAATAGGCATACCGGGTATATACCGGGTTACCGGTTACGAGTAAGCGAGTGTGCGTATACTCGTGTTCCAAACAGTTTATCTTTTTTTTTTTTTTTTTTGTCCGTGCCAATATTCTATTTTCTATTAACGTATATTATATTAACAGAAGGGGAAAAAAACTGTTTTTCTTCCAACGTACTTCATAATATCAGAAAATTCGTTGTCTGAATGTCAGCTTTAATTTATGTTCCAAACGGTCGTCCATTGATCTAATATATGGGTTTTAGCCAGGGAGAGCGTATATAAAAAGGGGGAAAAAAAAGTTTTTCGGTAAACCAGAGTTTGCTCCTATATAATATAATACCTACCTCTTGCCGGGTAATACATAAACGGTTAAACAATCTGCTCGTCTTCTGAAAGAAAATCTTTTTCAATCATCTCGATCAAAGAATATTATTATATATTATATTATGAGTATCGGCACAATATCTCATAAAAAGTTTTTTCGGTATAATAACTTTGAAAAGTTGCACGAAAACAATATTTCAAATTAAATAATATATTATATAATACCGATTTGGTAATAAAATATGAAACGTTAAATTATAAAATCATATATACCATATTATATTAATATGATAAGCAGCCTAAGTATAATAATAATAATTTATAAATTTTTTAAACATAATTATAGTATTAATGTAACAATAAAATCATACGTACAAATAAATTTAAATAAATAATAACCCAAATCCACAAAAAAAAAAAAAATACTTTTATTCAAGCAAATACGTATTTCGATAACAAAGTACATACTGATCCTACGAGGAGTAGGACGAGTTGTGTTTTGCTTTTGCACCGATGATGGTAACATTTTGTTATCGAAATACGTAAATAAAAGTAAATTTTCACAAGTTAACACTTCAACGATAAACATACAAATAAAATTCGAGTATAATTATTAATTATAATACAGTGTAAATTATACTGATTCGTATATCTTTTATTCTTATTCCTTTTTCATTTTTACTACCTATATATATTAAAATATTATAAATTGGCATTCTTATGATGCAAATTTCTATATTTGATCAAATTTCGACCTTTTTTTTCCAACTCTGTACAAAATATGAACGGAGGAAAAAATTATAAATTGAACCATGCCCAATATAATATGATAGTTGACGTCACATGACATTGACCATTATACAAAGTCACGGATTTCCTTGGTCAATTATTTACTGAATATAGCAAACATTAAAAGTATGCGTGTCAGACGAATCGATATAGGATAATAATATAAACTCTTTATTTATCTTTTGACGTAAACTAATGTTTTCATATTATTATGGACTGCGGATTATATAGATTTATTGTTGATTGTTGGGACATTAAAAAAAAAACAGAACAGCGCACTGTATTTAATCTGCACTTAATATATTTAGTAACTTTTTTTAAATACCTACTCGTATACTCGATATTAATTTTATACTTTTTAAGGTTAAAACAAATATCGGTTAGGTATTATTATATTGGTTCGATTATTAAAAATATGCACACGATAAGATTAGAACTTTATAGTTCAAATAAATGAAATACGATATGACTCATTACGGTTTGACTTTACATCTATGTATAAATTATCATTTTAATATAATATTTCATTATATTAGATATTTAAAATTCCAGCATTCCGATTTCGCAAATATCGTTTACCTGCGTACTATATACATAATAATAATTATTTACCCGTGTTAATAATTTTCAAACGAACGATAATTTATTACAAATTAATTTAGCGCGACGTTTTAAGTAATGTAACAATTTAATTACACATTTAAGTACTCGAAAATTGAAACCGTGGTATATGTATAATATATAGGTAGGTAATAAATGTGATTACAATATATATAGTTTAGGTATGACGCCACGACCATAATTTCATCACCGATAAATTATTATGCAAAATCAATAATAAAAATTTTAAATTATAGGCAAAGGCAAGTGCATTATAATATTTATACAAGTTTATTAATTCAAATAGAATATTAATTTAGTGTCGTATATTATAACTATATACTTATTTAATTTTAAATTTTAAATACATATTTTAGGTAGGCAAATCAAAACATTATGTTTACCACAATTATATATTGTAATACTAAAAATTCAAAGTCTCAAGTAAAAATTATAATAAATTTAAACATATTAATGGTTTGTAACTCGATAAAAATGTTCGAATATCGATTTTTTTTTTATAAATAAGAGGACTTTACCGAAATTTAAACATTTCGAATAATAATAGTAGACGTATAAAGCAGAACAAATTTTAAAGATATACTCATACTAAATTGCTTTTTTTACTCCATGAAATATATAATTTAAATACGTAATATACGAAATTAATTTTTTATCGTATATTAAAATGTACAATAATTATAATACAAAAAAGTACAAAAATATAAT
The DNA here is from genome assembly GCA_021307375.1 of Tetraneura akinire. Classification (NCBI taxonomy): domain Eukaryota; kingdom Metazoa; phylum Arthropoda; class Insecta; order Hemiptera; family Aphididae; genus Tetraneura; species Tetraneura akinire. Next base: position 7,812 of record JAIUCT010008301.1, read on the forward strand.
AAAAAATATAGGTTATAGTTTGTTAGCTATACATATCGTAAAACAAAAAAATAACGTATTTTTTTATAATTTATAACGTATACGAATATATATTTTTAATATATAACTTTCAAGAGAAAAACGTGATATATTTTGGACAATATAATACGTGACAACATAACCTAACATAACCGCATCGAACCATATGTACATATAACATTATAACCTTACAAATAGTTTCACGATCGTCGTTTTTACCGCGTTCGACGTATATGGATAGGAAATTACGCTTTTTTTCCAATTTCTGTTTTAACGCGTAAAACATTTTTTTTTTTTATGTACTCATACAAAATGAATATGGACGATATTTGTACGTACATACGATAAAACACATTATACAGTCGTATTTATTCAAGTCCCCGTGCATTATTTAATTGAAAAAAAAAAGATATAGTTCACCCCGCGAGCTCCGAGACCGCGACGGTCGGAGTCACGCCAATGCATTAATTTTCACCGCCACGCGATGGGAACGCATGTGGGTCAAGTGCATTCAAGGTCTCTCGAAAGTCACAATAAGAAGGGAGCGGACACGAAGACGCGCGTATATTATTATGAAGAGTAAGCAAGTAAATCGCGTTATCGCCGCAGACAAAGGGCGAATTCACTCACTTTATAACCGCGAACAGCGCGGAGTAAAAAAAAAAAAAAATGAAATAAAAAAATTGCCAACTATTTTTTAAATCCACTCGAATGAGCTATTGAAAAGACCAGCTATATACTATACTTGTATATATATATAATAAGTATATATGTATATATAGATTATATTTTACGTCTATATATACTTGTTTTCTCCCCCTTTTTCCCCTTTTCACCCCTTTTCTCTTAATTTTTATTTTCCACCATTTCTCCTCTCTTTCGTAGATATATTTTTTTTTTGTTTCGTTTTTTACTGTACGACACAATAAATATGTACGACACATTTTTAACAGCAATCGTCGTCGGTTTCGTCCGCCTTTCATTTCAGTATAATATAGAGTAGGTCGTGATTTTTTATTTTTTTTTTTTTTCATTATGTTATTCGAGGAGCTTATGTATTTCATTGTATGGACGTTTCGAGTGTTATGCGCAAAATAATAGTCCGAACAACTCTTATATATTATATATTATATATAGACTGGCTTTTAATTACTATATTATATATATATATTATGACGCGATAATACGCATTAAAATATGTCATCAATCATAATTGTATATATATAAAGTCCCAGATTAATCTTTATATCGTTCTCCTTAAGGTCAACGAGGAAGCGAACAAATTATTTTTCGACCTTATTTGGTGTATAGAAAGATTTTGCTAATTTATTATTATTAATATACGAAAATAAAAATCTCTGATGATAGTTTGATTTTTGGAATACTTTTCAAAATTCCACAAATATAGTAAGTTTTTATATTATTCTACTAACCACGTTATGTTACCAACATTTTTATTATTTTTTTTTTTTAAAAAAATCTCAATTAGAAAACTCTTACGGTGTAGCATTTAAATGCATATGATGCAACGGACCATATTTTAATATAAGATTATAAATAAAGAGTTGTTTTTACTTAATTAAATAAACAGAGCCTCGCGTGTTTATAAAGTAAATTCTGTATTTAAAATATTATATTAATTATTCTCTGAAACGTATTTCTGCAGCGAATAAAACATAAATAAATCAAATAAATTCTAAAAATCTTTATCTCGACGATGAGTCGAGAAGATTAAAAAGTTGGATTTTTTACAGAAACGTTTCGATATAATTACCTAGCAAATATAACCGGGACACGGATGTCACGAACAAATACAATAGAGTGGCCAAAATTTGTATTTTAAAAATATAAGATTTAATTTGACGTAAGTACATTTTGTGTATATATAAATATGATGGCGAGCGGCGTTTTCGTTTATGTGTGTCACAGATGATTATGGCGTCCGTCGACGTTTTAAAATTTAAATTATTTCTCTTCGTCCTAAAAGTTTTAGATTTTAACCGTATAGAAACTATCCCCGGGACACGATCTCGACCTCTGTCTCTTTTTTTTTTTTCAATCCGTGTATATTTCTCTCTCCCCAACTCATTAGGTAGGTATATATTATCAACATTGAATATATATTTACATCCAATGGTTTAACTCCGTATATGTATAATGATCCATTAACAAGGGAACCGTCATGTCGTAAAATAATGAGTACTCAGTCAAATGAAATGTCACCCAAACGTTTGATATATCGCTTTTGTGCACGTCTATTGTTGAAAATAATCCTCCAAGTGTGTGATTTTCGAGTTTCCGTGTGTAATTTCAGCATACGAATCGACTAAGATACAACGTAATAATATTATACCTACCTACACAATAAGTTTATAACAGGGAATCGAAAACATTGAATACATCTACATGACAAATAAACATATATGATAATATTATCATTATCAATATCAAAATGGCTATTTTCTCGTATATAAAATTAACCGAAATCGATTTAAAAATATATGAAATAGAAAAATCTTAAATTTCGTTTGATCTAGTAAGATTTTAATTATATTCCACACGATTGAAGGTTATATACTATAATATTATATAGATAATAAATAACACACAAATAATATATATTGATTATTGTTTTGTTTTATGTTTAATTTTGAAATATAACGAGTTAATTTTATTAAATAATAATATAATATTAAAATATACAAATGTGTATTTTATGCATATTGTACAGACTATCAAACTTATCAAAACTAATAATAATAATTTTATTTTACTCCTACACTTTTTCAGAATACAAATCAAAACATGGTGTATACTTTAATAAATTTCAGTAGGTATATATGAGTACAAATCACATACCTATTTATAGGGAGTATAAAATATAGGTTCATTCATATATTATTGTAATATTGTATATTATGATGAATAATTATTTTGAAAATGATTATTCAAGCACTTTGAGTTATACGTATATTATACGTAGGTATATATTCGAACAAAGTTTAAAACTAATTTATCTAACTTTGTAAACTTTTAAATTATATAAATGACATATGACGTAAAGATACAACGTGTATAATGATTCATATTATATTCATATTATTTGTTAATCTTTTTTTTTCGTACAATAAAATAATTGATTTGTTCAAATAATGAAAATTTTAATATTTTTTTAAGATAAAATTTTATTAAATCAATATATAATTGATAATAAAATACACAGTATATATAATATAAAAATCAATTTCATAAAACAGATTATAAGGTCGGTTACAGATATTATTGAATAAATAATAATTATGTTATAACGTATAACTAACAAATAAATCGATATTAATTTACCTCTTATAATTGAATATTTATATACGTGCCGTTTTATAATCAATATTTAATATTTAGTAAAGAATTAAAATATACGAATATAATTATGAGTTGAACACACATTTTTTAAATTAAAATTCATTAAAGACAGAGTACATACCTAATGATGATAATAAGACTCAATTATGATTATGAAAGTTAATAATATAATATAAAAGTATATAAAACCTAATTAATATTTCACCTCGTATTTCACCGTGTAGATATATACGACGTTAATGCAATTCTCTGGGATAGTTGTTTATTTTTGCGATCAGTATAATACATATATTATGTTATAATGATATCGAACCGCTTACTATTATAATATTACGTGTACCTAATATATTGATGTTTACCTGTAATATGGTAAAATCGTGCCACTAAAAATAGCCAATATTCGGTAAAAAGTGAAAAAATACTACAAATTCGATTTGTTAGTCTAAAAATACAGAAATTGCAGGTTAGGTCAAGGAAAAAAAAGGATTATATTGATATTTTATTCATACATAGACGGAAGAATAATATAATATATATGTGTTATATATTATTTTGTTTTTTGCAGCTTATATTGTTTAGTACGAACGTTGAGTGTTCGCTAAATTTTAGAATAACATTATTATTATTGTAAAGACTCGTTTCTATATACATATTCCAATATTCGTGTTGTATTTTTTTCTTTCTACGTTTAATATTTTTCTTTATTATATGTACTTAAACAATAAATCATTCATTTATATGATACATAATAATAATAATAAAATAATAATGATAATAATAATAATAATAATAATAATAACAATAATAATATTAATAATGATAATAACATGTTATTGAAAATTCACGCCATACTTCAAAATGTGTAATGCTTAACACCGATTCATATTACATAAAATAATCACCCACGCAGTAAAAAAAAAAAAATAGTACTCAAAAGTAATAAAAATAATACGTCTCTCGTCATTCAAAAGTGAGTTATAATATTATATTATATAGGTACTATGTAGCTATGGGTATTACATATTTTCCACTGACGTGTCGTCGCACGTGTTTCGTATATTTTTTTCTAATAAACGTGATTCGGAATACTGTCGTTGTAATCACATATTATATAATATAATGCACCCATGCACATCGTATATAAATATAAAAACATATCGCACAATTGCACAAAAATATGATTAACCCGTGAATATCTTTTCACGTAGGTATACACACGACGTTATAATATACCCGGTAATTGGTAATACTATAATAACGACAACCCGAATGTGAAAAATCCTTCGATGAGAATACATTTATATACCTAGGTATATGATTCGGCCAATAATAAATCGCAAATTAACACTTTAATAATATATATACTTGATTATATAATAACGTTTATATCATTATAACACGTTAAGATAATCGTAGTTTAAAAGTATACTAAATCAAAAATCGTTGCGAGGCGTAATACAAATTCATCATAAATGCGAAAATACTTCACGAAGGGTTCACAGCAACATGATGTATACGAATATAATAGAATTAATTTTTAAATTTCGCAAAACTCCACAGTCCATATACGCTATGACGAGCACGAGGTATAGATTAACGTTATAACCGTTTAACTTCGGTAACGACGTACCCATATAAAAATGTAATATTAAAATATATCCAAAATTAGTTCTATAACGTATAAAACGTTAAACACAACACGCGTTTTCGTTTTAGCTAAAAAATTATTTAAATTATAATATATAGAAACAACCGTAAAAATATTATTAATTTACGTAGATTTTCATTGGGTTATAACCGCTGGAAACGTTGGTATATATACGTACAAGAGTATATCATACACGAAAATAATATTATTTTTTACGAACAATAAAAGTCATCCTGGCGGCTTATGCACAACAATAACGATAATAATATAATATTATTATACGCGTATTCTTTATTGTTATTTTTCAAATATTGTATATAATATTATAATAGTATGTATATAGTTGATGGCCACGTTGGAATGTAAAAATTATTACAATACAATTTAACCATAATGTGTGATAAAAATTCTTTGGAAAATATGAGCAGTTTAGACCCTTTTGAAGATCGACTGGATTCTTGCATATTATACTATAAACCGCAGAATAAAATTATACAACCGGGTCCAAAAATTTATATGTAAATATATAAAAAGAAAAAAATTACAATTTTTTCGTTGCTGTACCTCGTGATATGTATGAGGTTGAAATCTCTACGTATACGGAATATTATATATTTCCTATAATAATTAAAAGTATTTCATAGTATTTCTATCAGTTTTGTAACACGACTGCATTTGATCACTCTGTACGAGTATTATATTATTATATTATACTTTGACCTATACTCGAACCACGGTTGTCGTTCGCCATCGAACGGGGTAGGTCGTATAATATAAAATAAACACCGAGTAACGGACTTTTTTTTTCTTTTTTTTTTTTTTTTTTTTTTACGTCTAATACCTGCAGCTGGCATGTATAATAGATAAGGTGAGGATAGAAATTCAATTATTTCGTATACTAAACCGGCGATAGAAATAAAACGCAGAGCAAATAATTTATTAAGTACAATTATAACGCAAAAATGTATTAGTTTTATCACCCAAATAAAGACAACGAGTTAGTCAGATAAGTATATAGGAATATATTATCTATATAGTTTTAATGGATTTTATAACATTAAATTTAAAACGAATTTTTCAATATAAATTTATTATTATAATACATGAAAAAAAAAAATTAGAACGAATCGTATATGAAACACAATTTTAAAGACTAAACTATAATATATTGTGTATAAATTTAATAAAAGTACCACCGAAATAAAATAAAATAATATTTTAATATTTTAATTTATAACACTGTTAATTGTTATTATAATGCGTTTTAAACTTTAAGGTGAATAATAATTATAATATTACACGAAAGTAATATACTGCAATAATATTTAAATTAATCCCATTCTTCAGTTTCGCATGCGATTCAAAGAGCAAAAACCTGTATAAAACAAATAAATGGGGGTCTATATAGTATTGTAAAAATATAATTAAAAATGCTAATATTACTTATAATGGAAATATATTGTTTTGTATATACGTATTACGATCGATAGGTACTTTTATTAGAAAAGTTTGTGAACATTTATTATCTATATTCGACAGAATTTTTACTTTCTTTTTTTTTTTTTTGTGTTTTTTATTCAGTTTTAATTCCCATAACAGCGTGTTTTGTACAGCTCACAGTATAATACGCGTACCCTTAGCAAATATTCATAAAACATATTTTATTATAGTCATAATCTCGTGAACTTGGTTAATCACAAATCAAAAACGTTCTAATTGAATTTAAAACGTTGATAACGGTTATTATTTTTAATCACCTTCGCGGATTTAATTTTTAAATCAAAGTTTGTTACTTCCATTCAATATTTTATTCCGATTATCCTTTATATTATTCCATTTCCATACATAAATTATAATTTAACACGTTTGTTCTCCAAACTCATATAAATTTATTATATTTAATTTTTTTTTTTTTTTTTTTTGTGTAAAATTTTGTTATAAAATTTTTGTGGTAACATTTTCACGGATATAATTTAATAATGTATTCGTATTATACTTTTTTTATTTTAAACGAAAAAGAGCGTATTAGGTACATTTTAAAAAAAAAGTATAATTTTATATCTGTTTGTATTGAAAACTCCAATCGTTGCAGATTCTTAATAATTATATTGGTATATTTCGTAATATCGAGAAAAAATAATAATTGAAAACTAAAATACATTTTTATCGAACGAATTAAAACTTATTCGGATATTCCTGTATCTGAGTTACCATATATTAATTAAAAATTATTATTACACAATAATTGTTAATTTTGAAATATCTCCGATGTACTCGTGAATTTTATTTATTACTTGATCCTATTGGGTCTTAGAATTCTCGTTGAAAAAGATTTAGACTCGGATTTAGATAAAAAAAAAAAAAAAAGAAAAAAAATACGTAATAAATCGAATTATTTTTTTCAATGTCGTGTTAAATTACTAAATACAATATCGAGTATACCAAATAAAATAATAATATAAAATAAACTAAAATGTATTATAAGAAGTACGAAATGGTACGCGTCATATATTCCAAAAAATATTAATTATAATTCGAGAAACTTTTGACTTTTGAGCAATTCGTTTTGTTTCATCTGTTTACAGCCAACGAAATGACGCAAAAACGTGTATATAGGTATAAGAGTAAGATCGAAAAATCGTAATGATTCACACGGATCGTATGTCAACGTCATCAAAAAGAAGTCGCTATCGGATTTACGGAAGAGCGAAAAGAAATTCTCTCGAGGACGGAGGGGAAAAAATGATGTCCGAATTTCATGGAACTTTAATATTATTTTACAGAAGACTTAAATATTATTATAACACGAGTAGTCCATTATTTATTATTATTATTATTATTGCGAAAACCGTACGTGGAAAAATAGAAATTAATAAATAATAATCATTATTATTATAATTATTATTAACGACGTATATTGTTTGTTTAAGCGTTAATCCTCGGTTATTAAAGTATATTATATTATAATTAATATTATTAATTAATAATTATACAGTGATAATACAGTGACGCGGTATGCACACCTAATAATAATTATTAAAAGTCTTAAACGACAGATAATGGAAATATTGTGCCCGCGTACACTTTAATATTATATTTTACTAATGACGGTTAAAATAATATTAATATAAAATTAAAACGAGTCCGTTGTCCGTAACGTAATATTGGTAATATTTCATGTATATAGTGTAACCGTGTACCAGGTAACACGGTCGGTTACCGCTCTTCATTATCTGCAACACCCCGGTCGATTACGACAGCAATATTTATATTTTATATATATATGTATGTTATTATTGTTTGGAAAGTTATTTAACGCGAGAAACTCTCAATTCGGAACGTTGACTTTATAAATAATTATCTGCGCGAGCGTTCATGCGAAATTCTAACGCGGTTTTGTCCACTTTCATTGCTCGGTAGGTATTCAGGATAGGTCAGGGTAGGTCAGGATGGGCCTGGCTTAAAGTGAGACAAAACATCAAATGGGACTCTATAGCTATTATTTACTCTTTAATCTTTAGCATTAAACATTTTAATTCTACTTTATTTTTTAGAATAATAATTTAATAATACGACTCTACCAAACGTATATAGTAAATAGTAATAGTTTCCATAGTAAATTATTGAATGGAAAAAGATATTTTTGATAAAATTTAAATGATAATAAATGAAAAATTAATAACAATTTATAATTTATATTATTTATTATTTAGGTATTTATTAAAGGCACCTTTTGACCCTTTTGTAGAAAATATTAAAAAGGAGGACGCGTTTTTTGAGTACGGTCAGAAATATGGGGGACCGAGTCCCCCGTCAGGACCAGGGTCTCCCCTCTTTAAGCCATGAGGATAGGTCAGAATAATAATTATTATAATGACACGCCAAACGGGATATTTATTTCAACGGGTGGTTGTTATAATAATAATATTATTTTATACTTATCGCGAGTTGCAAATACGTACATAGTACGATAATAGAATTATTATTATTATTTTTTTTTTTTTATACTCATACCATGGTAATAAAACAAAAAAAAAAAATATCGTCGAAACGCTCGTATTCACAGAAAACCGACTATAGGTTTGTTCTAAACGATATTAATTAACAATCGTTGTTAATTATTAACTAATAATTAACGTTGGCGTTGGAAATTAATAATAATTATTATTATTAAGTATACGATTTCCATATAGTAAGCGATTCGTTTGTGATATCGTGTTTTGGAGACGTCGTCACCTCAAACTACGAAAAGTACCTACGAGAACGAGATACGGTTCTCTGTTAAACCGTTAGCGCATTGCGATTTAGCCGGGACAAAATTATTTAGTTCGTCGAACTCGTTGTTTTCGGCGTTTTATATTCGTAATACGCTCCGCGTCCAATAACAAAATAACAATACGCACGTAATATTATTATTATTTTTAATAATTAAATTATTATTATTATTATTATTATTATTATTATTATTATTATTATTATTATTAAATATTAAATTATTATTATTATTATTATTAAATATTAAATTATTATTATCGTTCGATAGTTAAATCCGATCGACGAGAGTCGGTTAAAATAATAATGCGTCACGTTAATATTGTAATATTGTACTCTCGAGCAACGGAGCGAAACGATTTGCATACGAAACGCATCCGTTACGAAAATATCGATAATAATAATTAAACGTGTGTGTGCGCGGAAAAAAAACGATTCTGGGCGTGAGGCCGCGGGTATTTTTTTCTCGTTGTTTTTGCCCGCGCACCGTCACGTCGCGGTGTTTTTTTTCCGGTACGCGTATTTTCGTACTCGAAAAATCCAACTTAAAAACGTACTCGACCCGACCGAATACTATCATTTATTATAACGTGCCAGCGCGCGTAAAATAACACAAACGTACACAGAAAACGAATTTACGAGATGCGAAACCTGTTTTTGAGTATAATATAATACGAGTAATATCGTCTGCGCGAGAGTATAAAAATAATATTAAAATAGCACGGATGCTGTTCCGTTTAAGAACGTATCATATTAATATTAAGTTTCTACGTTTTTTTTTCAGTTTTTCGCCGATCGGTCAGAATTATTTTGAAAATACGAAAACTCGAAAACGATTTGACATTATTTTTTTCTCTCTATCTTTCTTTTCGTCCGGTCCAAACACGACGTGACTCGACGTGTCACACCGCGGACGAATCCAACAAGTGGTTTCGCGTTGCGGTATCGCACAGTTGTTTTTATCACTCGCGCGCCACTATAATAATACGAAGCGAAGAGAAATTTCCCAAAGAAATTCACCAATACGATACGGACAACGCGTGATTATCCGTCTATTAATAACCTCTATAATTATTTATCGTCGCCTAACCGTAGTGCACAAACACGGTATAATATTATTATTAAATAATATTCGTAAGAACTATAGAAAAAATACGTAGGATCAGTCCACGTTCGGTTACCAACGACGTTAGGTATTAAATACAAATTTAGAGTATTTTTTTTTCGTTTTTTCGCGTTCTCCTAGCCGTTTACTATTTTTATAAATTGTTCACTTTGCAATCTTCTTAATTATCATTAAAAATAAATACGTATTAAAATATTACAATTAGTATACGGGATGTTTTAAAAGGACAGGTCTGAACTTTAAGCTCGACGGGCTAAACGAAAACGGTAACCATGTGGACACTGACCTTTGGGCGTCAACAGGTTCTCTTTGCTGTTCATGTCGTGCGCGACCGGATCCGTGGCGCCGCCGTTGCCCATCTCGAATAATTGCACGGACGTGAGCGTGGACGGTGGCAACTGGTGTCTGGTGGCCGCGTCGGGCGGACAAAAATACGCTACGTTGTCCGTCCCCAGAGCTGCTGCGGCGTCGTTTTCGTCACGCGTCATCCCGCCGGTCGTGTCTTCGGCGCGCGGCGGCAACGGTGTCATCGCGATAACGGCGACGAAATGGCGTGACGACGGCCGACGGACATTCGTCGGTTGGTTTGTAAAAACGGAGACTTCTACCGCGTTCGAATCCTTTGCGTTTTTCTAACCGTACAAAGAACTCGCGTTTCGATTCTCGTACGCGTATATTATAATAATAATAATAATATTATATTTCTAGATATCAAACACTAACAACGGTCCATAATAAATTTTATGAATAACAATTGCGTAGTAAAAAATTGTAAAAATTGAAAAAAATTGGTTTTTAAAATCACTCGGTACGAATAAATACTGGTCGTTTTTTTTTCACTTTTCTTCGTTCGATTTATATAAAATATAATATTATTATTATTATTATTATTACGTTAAACGCACGTAATTTCGCACAGACACACACACACGAGGAGTTAAGTACAATAATTGATCGAACGGTACCGCGTTTGAAACACGAAAAGAGCACGCGGACGAAAGATCCACACAATATTGAGAGTATACCGACCGCCGGCCGCCGCCGACTCGGTGCACGCCGATCCCCCTCTACACCGACCCGTCTGGCTGCCGCCCTCCCTTCTACCGCGGACGTTTTACTCTACCCGTAGTCACACACACAAACACACGATCGAGTATACCTTTTACCTTGACATTTTTTTTTTTTTCTTCGTCTTAATATATTTTATAATGTCGTTTCTTCTCTCTCTCTTTCTCACTCTCTCTTCGTTCCTCGACCATCTTCTTTCTTTCCATTTATCCGTGTGTCTCTTTATATACCTTTTCCTCGCGCGAGTATACGTTCAAGGTCCTCGCCATTCGCGTTTCCCCGAAACGGACCCCCAGGATCCTCAATATTATCCTTCGTCCTTTTCCCCCGCGCGCACGTGCTTGATTGTAAACGTCCGTCTATATATTATTATTATATACAGTTCGATGATGCCATTACAACGCAATTTTTTTTTTTTATATATATACATCAGCAGCTATCGTCCTTATTACGCTATTTATTCGTCTTTCGTATTAATATTTTACTATTTACTATTATATTGATTTAAAGGGATTTGTATTATATAAATATCTTGGAAAAAAACGATTATTTTAACGCAATTATATGGTATAGAAATATTTAGGAAGCAAAATATAATATTATAATTTAATATCACGGATATCGCGTTTATTTATAGAAACGTTTTTCTTCGTGCACGAGACTTAAATTCGCATTTTCTCACTAATAATAATAAAATAATGATAATAATACACACGCGTTATCACTACAACGCAATGTTATGTCAATATAAATATAATACAATATTATTATTATAAACGAGCGACGCACGTTGCCGAATGAATAAAATATTGTAAATTGATCGTAAAACGCGTAATATTTTTCGTCGTACACGCGAATTTTTTGTTTTTTGTTTTTTTTTTTTTTATCGTGCTTTATTTATACTCCGGGTGTGTGTACGGCGAAAAATTTTATTATATTTATACGTCCGTCGCAAAAAATATTATAATTCGTCACGATATTCACGTATTTATTTTTCTTTCTTTATTTATTTATTTTTTTTTTTACTATAAACGTTCGTACATTAAGCTGACAATTTCTTCTTTGAATTTCAATATTATAATATTTCGTTTCGTGATCGATGGCAATGTACGCGCATTATTATAATAATGTGATAAGGATAACATATTATATAATATTATATGTTCGTACACGCACGCGGTAAGTATCGTAATAATAATAATAATAATAATAAAAATAAAAAAAATATATATAATATATTATGTTATCGTATTATTACGATAATAATACCTAGTTTTTTATTGTATTTTGATGTACAGTTGTGTTTAATCTTTAATGTTATATTGTACTAGTATATAAATGACATTTTGTGTACATAATAATATTATATTATAATAACGTCATAGGCGGTCGAGTATTATACGAGTACAATATAAATAAATACATCGATCGGCGGCCTTTGGTTTTCCAATCACAACCCCCACATGAGGTCGCCGCCGCCGCCGCCGCCGCAATTCTTTCCGAATTCTTCGCCCTAACCGCGTCCTGTTGCGCCGCATTTTTCAACACTACCGCAGCGTATACTTACTTGTGTGTTATACACCCAATGAATGCACTCATATATATTATATGTTATAATCTTTAAAACATTCCTTTAATCCATACGAGTACATAAAACGTTATATTTCAACAGTTTTCTATATACCTACACGCGTTTATAAAATTATTACGTGTATAGGTACATATTTATAACATCAACGTGTGTCCCAAGGTCGTATCTCAGGGGGGAAGGGGTTTAAACACTCTACTATTTAAATTATTATAAAATATTTAAGATAAAATCAGAATATTATTAAAATATAGGACTTTACATTACGCATTTATTAATATGAATGCTTCATATACGAGACGGTTATAGAATATATTGATAACTCTGAAATATTAGTTTAATATTTTTAATTATGATAATATTATTATACCATTATATCATTTATATATATATACTTGGGCAGTTATCTTTTATCTATATAAAAATGAAGAATATTTTTTATTTTTCAAAACCACACCCGAAATTATTGCATTCTAGGTACGGCTTTGAGCGTGTGTGTGTGTGTGTCATAACGTAAAACAATATAGAATTTATCGTTGTTATTTTTATACTGAGGAAAATACCGTCGGGGACGTATTGGTATAACGTTGGGGATGAAAACCTGCACTGTCAATTTATAAATGGTTATTTTTTATTTTATTTTGACTTGTATATATTTACAAAATAAAAATCGTTTATCGATATTCGATATTGAATAAAACGATTTCGAAACGATTATTTTATAATTATTATGAAAACTGCTACAAAATAATTAAAATCCTATACAGGAGGCATGTCTTGGCCCAGTGCTCGATTTGGTGGTGGTGGGGGGGGGGGTACGCGGGGGGACGGAGTAACTCTTCAATTTTTTATTTTTTTGAGTGTACCCCTACTAATTATTAAATCCCCTATGATATTACATGTACTTAAGCATATTGGGGGGACGCTAATTTTTTTGAAAGTCTGATAGTCCCCCATCTTTTTTTTCTCCAAATCAAACACTGTCCTGGTCAGGATATAAATAGAAATACGCAAGATAATACGATATATATCGTACGTATAAGTATTTTCTAATAATTAATAAACTAGTAAACTACTTGTATAATATTTATATATTGTTTGTCTTAATTTACAATTTTATTTACGCTATCTTCGTTTTCTTTTAGTAGGTACTTCTACTTCTTTTCGTTAAAAAAAAAAAAAAAATAGGTACTAAAACTAATACCAGACATAGTATATGATTTCACATGTCTGTAATATGATTACTATAATATGTCGGTTACATTATTTGATTTTATTTATCTGCATACTGCAATGCCTATAGCACGTGTTACAAATAATAATAATATCGTTTCAAAGAGTTTTAATATAATATATTATATACTAACCTAAAACCTTTAGGGTCATGTCTCTGCTGTATATATACGTATATAGTATTATACGTTATGTTTACTGACTACTGATTGCAATAAAATCGATGTTTCGGAAATTGTACGTACTCAATTACAAATTTATTATTGCGCGTGTATACGAGGAAAAAACATCGTACGAGTATTTCTTTTCCACGTTCGTCACGTTACAGTTTCATACAAAGATCATATTATTTTATTTTATTGGTTATATCGAATAAAATAAAAAAAAAAAAAACACGAGAGTTTAATATTTTTTCGTCGAAATTATTTATATCACAAATATCATCGTTAAGCTTATATTATAATAATAATATAAAAATTATCTCTTTAAGTACAGAGTACAATATATTATAATTATTAGTTTATTACCATGACTCCTCGTGCAATATACGCGCATTATTGGTATATACCGTGGTATATTTTGTGTATTTATCTCGTCCTAAACTTAAAACCATTAAACCGATACGTTTTGAAGGTAACGTTCCTCGAGAATAATAATCTTGGAAAACAATATTAAGTATATTATAATACGTACAATGTATACACACAAGAATAATTTAAATTGTGTTCCGGTAGCATATATTAAACTATAGCAAGTAATAAGTCCATATATATATTATATAAGTATAATATTATATATTTTGTCGGATAAAACGTGAACATTGTTTTATGTAAATTTAATCAGCGTTACAAAAAAATAAATAAATGTTTGTTCATACTTTTTTATGTACACCTACATAATATATTATTATTATTATAACATATTATACATTTTATGCTCATATAGCCAATTTAAATAAGTGGTTTAAAAATAGCAATTTATACGTTGGATGTTCTATAATCGTCTAATGAGTAAAGGACTCTGTAAAAAAATGAATATTTTTTTTTTTTTTTTTTTTTGTATATACGATCATCAATTAAAATATTATACTGTTATTGTTTTTTCATCACGTTTCGAATTAAATATTATATTTATTATATTTCTTATATTAT
>JAIUCT010008302.1:0-22673 GCA_021307375.1 Tetraneura akinire
ATATTATATAAGTCCTATAATGTATAATAGATGTGTGATTTTCAAACCGTCATGCTTTTATTTCAAACATATTTGGGGATCTCCATCACAATGTATTTCAATTAAGTATGTTAAACAGAGAAAATATTACGTATTGTATACATACCTATACATTTTAAAGCGACAAAATCAATTTTTTTTAGAAAACGTTAATTTATATTTTGTTCGGTCTTAACGTCTTAAACGTGTATTGAGAATGCATAATTTTAATAATTTTCTTGCAATTTTGTTTAATATATAGACGATTTAGAAGCCCAAAAATTTAAATGGGCCCACGATTCGTACCGTATATCGCGTATTATTGCAGTGAATACTTGCACGTGTGTAATAAATATCGTATGAGACACAAGTGTTTCGCCAAACATTTACAAAAGTATACACGATCGCTCGCGTTCAAAACCCGAAGACACTCTAAAATCTAAATAATATATTATACGAGTAGAACGTATAATAAAATGTAATGAAACGACCGAAATGAAATACTAAGGTTTAGGAGAGGAATATTATTTCGAAAATACCATAATATACTTCTGCTCTATGTTTGATTGTATTAAAAAAAGAAAAAAAAAAAGAAAAAAAAGATTCAAAAACTAAAGCGATTTAATTAAATTTTTTAAAGGTCTCTTTTGACGGGAATAATAATTAAAAGGGAGAAAGAAAAAATTAAACAATTTTTTTTATTCTATATACCTGAGCTGAAAAATCATAACTTCAATAGTTAATTGCATTTATATAATATTCGTTTTAATGAACTCGAATCTTGAATATATTATAATAATGTAACCGTAATAATAATTATTATGTATAAAAAAAAAATACGCGTTTTACTTGACAAAAGTATACCAATACCGAATCTTATTTGCATACACGGTCGCGGGAACTGTGCGACCTTTGGCGGGAGGACGATGCGACTTTTAACATTTTATAAATTTTAATGAAATTCGCGTGATGTGGTTCGAGTATACGACCCGAAAACGTCTTTCTCGGCGAAGAAAATGTTCATTATAATAACAATTATTTATGCGTTGTTGCTGTCGGAAAGTTACGCCAACGGTCAGGTTAGAAGTTAGAACCGTTGAAAATTAAATACGATTAACACAGTATGGTAAAACGAGGCAAACAGAGAGATGAGTACATAATTTTATAATAAATTATAGTTTCGACGTTTTTGCGTTCTTAAAATTATCGAAGACTTGAGACTCGTACGAACCGCAGAAAATAATAACATTCGACGAATAAAACGTAAATTTTTATTTTAATTTTTTCCCCCGTCAAATCTGCGGTAATTTTTTTTTAATAAAATCTCTGTGTTTGTTACGACGATAAAAAAAGTATTTATAATATAATTGTATATACGAATTGAAACTTCCGGACACAATTTGTCGTGCGAGGGCGCACGTCTCTTCGCGGGAAAAGTTAATAATACATTTCGGATGACACGAGTCACAATAATATTGTTTTGCGCGTTAATTCCGGTACAGCACGTCAACAAGGAAACGCGCGCCATTTTCGCGAATACGAAAACACGTGTCGAATTCGGAAAACGTGAGGCGTACGTCGTATAATCCGCAGTTTGTCTGCAAAGAGCGTGATAAACTGATAACAGTTTAGGTGGCAAATTTAATATTTCGATGAATAATTTTTCCTGCAGTGTAATAATACGAGTATATTGCAATTTAGTTTTTTTTTTTTTTTTTTTTTGTATAATACGCCGTCAGCGCGATATTAATTATTGCTACCACGCGATTATATGATTGAGGTTATGTGTACGATGTTTATGACGTGAATTTTTTTTTATTTGCGACCCTCACGCAGACCTCATTAATTTCCCACTAAATATAATAATAATAATAATAATAATAATAAAAACGGTGTAAAAAATAAAAAAAAAACTGTTCAAATTCATTTCGATTCGTGTACGTAACGTTTCTGTATGAGCAAAATATGTTATAATATCCGATACAGATCGTAAATATACGAATAACGAATATAGGTACCCAAGGAGAAAAAATAAAAAAATAAATCTCGTATGGGAATACGAAAGTACTTATATTAATTTAGTGGCGCGACTGCACGGATACGGATAAAATTGCAGTTTTAACACGCAATTTTCGGCTATTATTTATATAATATAGTTTTTCGTATACCTACCTAAAACTATCGGGAAATTCGAAGAACGACTCGAACAAAGTGTTACACGCGCGTCGAACAGATGAAATTCTGTACCGAAAACCTCCCACACGCACACACGCGCGATGCGATCAGAGATCTGACCATTATTTCTATACCACCCGAATAAACGTCTGCAGTACACATGCAGTAAAAACAATACGTTCCTCACCGCTTTTATACCACGGTCATAATCCAAAACGGAACGGCCGTTTTCCGACTATACATCACAGCACACGCGCTCCTCGTCGTACAGCGGTTTTAATATTTTATTAACGACTATAAAATAATATTATTGTTCCCCCCATATATGCGTATCGATAAAATAATATGTATTAAGTATTATTGACCGGATGACGTATTAATTTCTAAGAATAATAATTCTGTCCGTTCGTACGATCGGTTAAATTGTTATCATTATTTTTACTGTTTTTAATTACGCTCCAAGGGCTTATTCGCCATCGCCGAACGCATTCGAACATTGGCCGCGTGCTCGTATACAAAAAAATATAAATGACGCGTATATCATATATTATTATAATACGCTGCCTCATATCGATTGCCGTTCACGATACTAATAAGTAATTAATAATTATCGTGGAAAAAAAAATAATAATGATAATAATAACGTTACGATAGTGACGAGAACGATCCGTTATATTATTATAAGTATAATGCACGGTACGTGTAGTTTTCGGGTTTGTTGAAAATTATATTATCCTCTCGTACGAGTTTGTACCTTCTACTTGTATAAAATTTCGTTTTTATCAATCATTATCATTCGACACGTTATAATATTTGCGTTTTATTTTTGAGGTAGAAAGAAAAGCGAATGGGTTTTATACTTTTATGCGTCGCGAGGGGTTTTATATAGGTAAAAAATATACTAAATAATATTATAATATCATCACTAATAACGTTATTATAATAAAATATGATTAAATATTATAATTTCCACTTTTTATTTTACTTATTTTTTTTTTAACCGTGAAACGGTCGAATTAAATTTATTATTCTCTTTGAAGGTCAACGCGATAATAAAACGTTAAAAAAAAAAAAAAAAAAAGAACCTACGAAAACCGTAAAAGTATAATATCATAATATACAAATTATACAAAACTGGTATCAATCTTCAGTTATTTATGATTATCGTACAACAATGTAACGTATTTTGTCTGGCAGTACGATGAAAACGAAATAAATCATCAGACGGCGATCATCACGTATTTATTATATGCCCATATGGAAATTATATAAGACACGAGGCCGACGAAACCCGATAAACGATACCACAGTTATCATAAATCGAATTACTGTTGTAAACCGACGTTTAATATTTTGTAATTATTATTGTCTTGAGTCTTGATCGATGAACTCAATACGATACACGGCAGGATTCGTCGATCAAAATAATCACACGTCGGATGATGCGATCGAATTTAATTATTTATACATGAACCTACATGGGGTCTTGGCGTATTATCACGCGTTTAAATTCCTTCGTTCCATCATAATATTACGTTATTTGGGATTCGTGTATTTTATTTTCGAGTCCATATAAATCATACATTTCGTTTTTTAATAATAAAATAATTATACAAGTATACGATCTATTTTTTATTTATTTTTTTTTATTTTAACTTTTGAGTCGAACAAAAACGCGATTAAGATTGTTTACATCGAGTCGCGTTTATTCGACACGCGCAATATGGTTTACGTTAGGTGTAGAAATATTTTAAATTTTCTATAATACAGGATGTTATAATTTTTTTTTTCTTCCAAACGTTATCATTTTATACCCGGTATAATATTATATACGTTATTTTATTCAAACACGTGGTATATATTATATACTCTAATTTATTATTATTTCGATAAATAAAAAAGTATTTCGACCGTAAATCGAACCACGTGCGAGACTTACGACCATACATATTATACCATAATATTATTAATATTATTATTATATTATATAACGATCAACAGTTGTGTTACACGCGTATCGAACGTGTGTGACTATACCGCGGAGGTGTTAAAATATCATTATTTTATAATAATTAATAATACGCGTGTACACGGAAAACGTATATATAAAATTGCGAATATTGCTTTTTAATTGCATTTACAAATGGTCGTCGACGCGAATAACACAAACCACGTATACGGTAATATTTCGTGTATAAACTAAACGTATCGGAATGCGCCATTCGACTTTTCGAGACGTCAATCGATCGTAAGTCGATATTATATCGTGTTTGTCGAAAAGTAAATATAATAAATAGCTATATTATTTATAAAATATCAACGTACGCTGTGTTTAAAAATAGTAAAAACCGTTTATTTAAAAAATAAACGCTCGGAGAAACGTCAAATATAATTATATTGTATAAACACGACCGAAATTCCGGATACTTATAATGTTTTAAAGAATACGTTGAAACGTTTTTATAAATATATAATAAAATTAAAATATTGACGATATTTCGAATCCTTAAACGATATAAAATAACATGATTCGTGCATGTAGACATTTTTCAACTTTATAATAATAGGCATACCGGGTATATACCGGGTTACCGGTTACGAGTGAGCGAGTGTGCGTATACTCGTGTTTCAAACAGTTTATCTTTTTTTTTTTTTTTTTTGTCCGTGCCAATATTCTATTTTCTATTAACGTATATTATATTAACAGAAGGGGAAAAAAACTGTTTTTCTTCCAACGTACTTCATAATAATATCAGAAAATTCGTTGTCTGAATGTCAGCTTTAATTTATGTTCCAAACGGTCGTCCATTGATCTAATATATGGGTTTTAGCCAGGGAGAGCGTATATAAAAAGGGGGAAAAAAAAAGTTTTTCGGTAAACCAGAGTTTGCTCCTATATAATATAATACCTACCTCTTGCCGGGTAATACATAAACGGTTAAACAATCTGCTCGTCTTCTGAAAGAAAATCTTTTTCAATCATCTCGATCAAAGAATATTATTATATATTATATTATGAGTATCGGCACAATATCTCATAAAAAGTTTTTTCGGTATAATAACTTTGAAAAGTTGCACGAAAACAATATTTCAAATTAAATAATATATTATATAATACCGATTTGGTAATAAAATATGAAACGTTAAATTATAAAATCATATATACCATATTATATTAATATGATAAGCAGCCTAAGTATAATAATAATAATTTATAAATTTTTTAAACATAATTATAGTATTAATGTAACAATAAAATCATACGTACAAATAAATTTAAATAAATAATAACCCAAATCCACAAAAAAAAAAAAAATACTTTTATTCAAGCAAATACGTATTTCGATAACAAAGTACATACTGATCCTACGAGGAGTAGGACGAGTTGTGTTTTGCTTTTGCACCGATGATGGTAACATTTTGTTATCGAAATACGTAAATAAAAGTAAATTTTCACAAGTTAACACTTCAACGATAAACATACAAATAAAATTCGAGTATAATTATTAATTATAATACAGTGTAAATTATACTGATTCGTATATCTTTTATTCTTATTCCTTTTTCATTTTTACTACCTATATATATATTAAAATATTATTATAAATTGGCATTCTTATGATGCAAATTTCTATATTTGATCAAATTTCGACCTTTTTTTTCCAACTCTGTACAAAATATGAACGGAGGAAAAAATTATAAATTGAACCATGCCCAATATAATATGATAGTTGACGTCACATGACATTGACCATTATACAAAGTCACGGATTTCCTTGGTCAATTATTTACTGAATATAGCAAACATTAAAAGTATGCGTGTCAGACGAATCGATATAGGATAATAATATAAACTCTTTATTTATCTTTTGACGTAAACTAATGTTTTCATATTATTATGGACTGCGGATTATATAGATTTATTGTTGATTGTTGGGACATTAAAAAAAAAACAGAACAGCGCACTGTATTTAATCTGCACTTAATATATTTAGTAACTTTTTTTAAATACCTACTCGTATACTCGATATTAATTTTATACTTTTTAAGGTTAAAACAAATATCGGTTAGGTATTATTATATTGGTTCGATTATTAAAAATATGCACACGATAAGATTAGAACTTTATAGTTCAAATAAATGAAATACGATATGACTCATTACGGTTTGACTTTACATCTATGTATAAATTATCATTTTAATATAATATTTCATTATATTAGATATTTAAAATTCCAGCATTCCGATTTCGCAAATATCGTTTACCTGCGTACTATATACATAATAATAATTATTTACCCGTGTTAATAATTTTCAAACGAACGATAATTTATTACAAATTAATTTAGCGCGACGTTTTAAGTAATGTAACAATTTAATTACACATTTAAGTACTCGAAAATTGAAACCGTGGTATATGTATAATATATAGGTAGGTAATAAATGTGATTACAATATATATAGTTTAGGTATGACGCCACGACCATAATTTCATCACCGATAAATTATTATGCAAAATCAATAATAAAAATTTTAAATTATAGGCAAAGGCAAGTGCATTATAATATTTATACAAGTTTATTAATTCAAATAGAATATTAATTTAGTGTCGTATATTATAACTATATACTTATTTAATTTTAAATTTTAAATACATATTTTAGGTAGGCAAATCAAAACATTATGTTTACCACAATTATATATTGTAATACTAAAAATTCAAAGTCTCAAGTAAAAATTATAATAAATTTAAACATATTAATGGTTTGTAACTCGATAAAAATGTTCGAATATCGATTTTTTTTTTATAAATAAGAGGACTTTACCGAAATTTAAACATTTCGAATAATAATAGTAGACGTATAAAGCAGAACAAATTTTAAAGATATACTCATACTAAATTGCTTTTTTTACTCCATGAAATATATAATTTAAATACGTAATATACGAAATTAATTTTTTATCGTATATTAAAATGTACAATAATTATAATACAAAAAAGTACAAAAATATAATAAAAAATATAGGTTATAGTTTGTTAGCTATACATATCGTAAAACAAAAAAATAACGTATTTTTTTATAATTTATAACGTATACGAATATATATTTTTAATATATAACTTTCAAGAGAAAAACGTGATATATTTTGGACAATATAATACGTGACAACATAACCTAACATAACCGCATCGAACCATATGTACATATAACATTATAACCTTACAAATAGTTTCACGATCGTCGTTTTTACCGCGTTCGACGTATATGGATAGGAAATTACGCTTTTTTTCCAATTTCTGTTTTAACGCGTAAAACATTTTTTTTTTTTATGTACTCATACAAAATGAATATGGACGATATTTGTACGTACATACGATAAAACACATTATACAGTCGTATTTATTCAAGTCCCCGTGCATTATTTAATTGAAAAAAAAAAGATATAGTTCACCCCGCGAGCTCCGAGACCGCGACGGTCGGAGTCACGCCAATGCATTAATTTTCACCGCCACGCGATGGGAACGCATGTGGGTCAAGTGCATTCAAGGTCTCTCGAAAGTCACAATAAGAAGGGAGCGGACACGAAGACGCGCGTATATTATTATGAAGAGTAAGCAAGTAAATCGCGTTATCGCCGCAGACAAAGGGCGAATTCACTCACTTTATAACCGCGAACAGCGCGGAGTAAAAAAAAAAAAAAATGAAATAAAAAAATTGCCAACTATTTTTTAAATCCACTCGAATGAGCTATTGAAAAGACCAGCTATATACTATACTTGTATATATATATAATAAGTATATATGTATATATAGATTATATTTTACGTCTATATATACTTGTTTTCTCCCCCTTTTTCCCCTTTTCACCCCTTTTCTCTTAATTTTTATTTTCCACCATTTCTCCTCTCTTTCGTAGATATATTTTTTTTTTGTTTCGTTTTTTACTGTACGACACAATAAATATGTACGACACATTTTTAACAGCAATCGTCGTCGGTTTCGTCCGCCTTTCATTTCAGTATAATATAGAGTAGGTCGTGATTTTTTATTTTTTTTTTTTTTCATTATGTTATTCGAGGAGCTTATGTATTTCATTGTATGGACGTTTCGAGTGTTATGCGCAAAATAATAGTCCGAACAACTCTTATATATTATATATTATATATAGACTGGCTTTTAATTACTATATTATATATATATATTATGACGCGATAATACGCATTAAAATATGTCATCAATCATAATTGTATATATATAAAGTCCCAGATTAATCTTTATATCGTTCTCCTTAAGGTCAACGAGGAAGCGAACAAATTATTTTTCGACCTTATTTGGTGTATAGAAAGATTTTGCTAATTTATTATTATTAATATACGAAAATAAAAATCTCTGATGATAGTTTGATTTTTGGAATACTTTTCAAAATTCCACAAATATAGTAAGTTTTTATATTATTCTACTAACCACGTTATGTTACCAACATTTTTATTATTTTTTTTTTTTAAAAAAATCTCAATTAGAAAACTCTTACGGTGTAGCATTTAAATGCATATGATGCAACGGACCATATTTTAATATAAGATTATAAATAAAGAGTTGTTTTTACTTAATTAAATAAACAGAGCCTCGCGTGTTTATAAAGTAAATTCTGTATTTAAAATATTATATTAATTATTCTCTGAAACGTATTTCTGCAGCGAATAAAACATAAATAAATCAAATAAATTCTAAAAATCTTTATCTCGACGATGAGTCGAGAAGATTAAAAAGTTGGATTTTTTACAGAAACGTTTCGATATAATTACCTAGCAAATATAACCGGGACACGGATGTCACGAACAAATACAATAGAGTGGCCAAAATTTGTATTTTAAAAATATAAGATTTAATTTGACGTAAGTACATTTTGTGTATATATAAATATGATGGCGAGCGGCGTTTTCGTTTATGTGTGTCACAGATGATTATGGCGTCCGTCGACGTTTTAAAATTTAAATTATTTCTCTTCGTCCTAAAAGTTTTAGATTTTAACCGTATAGAAACTATCCCCGGGACACGATCTCGACCTCTGTCTCTTTTTTTTTTTTCAATCCGTGTATATTTCTCTCTCCCCAACTCATTAGGTAGGTATATATTATCAACATTGAATATATATTTACATCCAATGGTTTAACTCCGTATATGTATAATGATCCATTAACAAGGGAACCGTCATGTCGTAAAATAATGAGTACTCAGTCAAATGAAATGTCACCCAAACGTTTGATATATCGCTTTTGTGCACGTCTATTGTTGAAAATAATCCTCCAAGTGTGTGATTTTCGAGTTTCCGTGTGTAATTTCAGCATACGAATCGACTAAGATACAACGTAATAATATTATACCTACCTACACAATAAGTTTATAACAGGGAATCGAAAACATTGAATACATCTACATGACAAATAAACATATATGATAATATTATCATTATCAATATCAAAATGGCTATTTTCTCGTATATAAAATTAACCGAAATCGATTTAAAAATATATGAAATAGAAAAATCTTAAATTTCGTTTGATCTAGTAAGATTTTAATTATATTCCACACGATTGAAGGTTATATACTATAATATTATATAGATAATAAATAACACACAAATAATATATATTGATTATTGTTTTGTTTTATGTTTAATTTTGAAATATAACGAGTTAATTTTATTAAATAATAATATAATATTAAAATATACAAATGTGTATTTTATGCATATTGTACAGACTATCAAACTTATCAAAACTAATAATAATAATTTTATTTTACTCCTACACTTTTTCAGAATACAAATCAAAACATGGTGTATACTTTAATAAATTTCAGTAGGTATATATGAGTACAAATCACATACCTATTTATAGGGAGTATAAAATATAGGTTCATTCATATATTATTGTAATATTGTATATTATGATGAATAATTATTTTGAAAATGATTATTCAAGCACTTTGAGTTATACGTATATTATACGTAGGTATATATTCGAACAAAGTTTAAAACTAATTTATCTAACTTTGTAAACTTTTAAATTATATAAATGACATATGACGTAAAGATACAACGTGTATAATGATTCATATTATATTCATATTATTTGTTAATCTTTTTTTTTCGTACAATAAAATAATTGATTTGTTCAAATAATGAAAATTTTAATATTTTTTTAAGATAAAATTTTATTAAATCAATATATAATTGATAATAAAATACACAGTATATATAATATAAAAATCAATTTCATAAAACAGATTATAAGGTCGGTTACAGATATTATTGAATAAATAATAATTATGTTATAACGTATAACTAACAAATAAATCGATATTAATTTACCTCTTATAATTGAATATTTATATACGTGCCGTTTTATAATCAATATTTAATATTTAGTAAAGAATTAAAATATACGAATATAATTATGAGTTGAACACACATTTTTTAAATTAAAATTCATTAAAGACAGAGTACATACCTAATGATGATAATAAGACTCAATTATGATTATGAAAGTTAATAATATAATATAAAAGTATATAAAACCTAATTAATATTTCACCTCGTATTTCACCGTGTAGATATATACGACGTTAATGCAATTCTCTGGGATAGTTGTTTATTTTTGCGATCAGTATAATACATATATTATGTTATAATGATATCGAACCGCTTACTATTATAATATTACGTGTACCTAATATATTGATGTTTACCTGTAATATGGTAAAATCGTGCCACTAAAAATAGCCAATATTCGGTAAAAAGTGAAAAAATACTACAAATTCGATTTGTTAGTCTAAAAATACAGAAATTGCAGGTTAGGTCAAGGAAAAAAAAGGATTATATTGATATTTTATTCATACATAGACGGAAGAATAATATAATATATATGTGTTATATATTATTTTGTTTTTTGCAGCTTATATTGTTTAGTACGAACGTTGAGTGTTCGCTAAATTTTAGAATAACATTATTATTATTGTAAAGACTCGTTTCTATATACATATTCCAATATTCGTGTTGTATTTTTTTCTTTCTACGTTTAATATTTTTCTTTATTATATGTACTTAAACAATAAATCATTCATTTATATGATACATAATAATAATAATAAAATAATAATGATAATAATAATAATAATAATAATAATAACAATAATAATATTAATAATGATAATAACATGTTATTGAAAATTCACGCCATACTTCAAAATGTGTAATGCTTAACACCGATTCATATTACATAAAATAATCACCCACGCAGTAAAAAAAAAAAAATAGTACTCAAAAGTAATAAAAATAATACGTCTCTCGTCATTCAAAAGTGAGTTATAATATTATATTATATAGGTACTATGTAGCTATGGGTATTACATATTTTCCACTGACGTGTCGTCGCACGTGTTTCGTATATTTTTTTCTAATAAACGTGATTCGGAATACTGTCGTTGTAATCACATATTATATAATATAATGCACCCATGCACATCGTATATAAATATAAAAACATATCGCACAATTGCACAAAAATATGATTAACCCGTGAATATCTTTTCACGTAGGTATACACACGACGTTATAATATACCCGGTAATTGGTAATACTATAATAACGACAACCCGAATGTGAAAAATCCTTCGATGAGAATACATTTATATACCTAGGTATATGATTCGGCCAATAATAAATCGCAAATTAACACTTTAATAATATATATACTTGATTATATAATAACGTTTATATCATTATAACACGTTAAGATAATCGTAGTTTAAAAGTATACTAAATCAAAAATCGTTGCGAGGCGTAATACAAATTCATCATAAATGCGAAAATACTTCACGAAGGGTTCACAGCAACATGATGTATACGAATATAATAGAATTAATTTTTAAATTTCGCAAAACTCCACAGTCCATATACGCTATGACGAGCACGAGGTATAGATTAACGTTATAACCGTTTAACTTCGGTAACGACGTACCCATATAAAAATGTAATATTAAAATATATCCAAAATTAGTTCTATAACGTATAAAACGTTAAACACAACACGCGTTTTCGTTTTAGCTAAAAAATTATTTAAATTATAATATATAGAAACAACCGTAAAAATATTATTAATTTACGTAGATTTTCATTGGGTTATAACCGCTGGAAACGTTGGTATATATACGTACAAGAGTATATCATACACGAAAATAATATTATTTTTTACGAACAATAAAAGTCATCCTGGCGGCTTATGCACAACAATAACGATAATAATATAATATTATTATACGCGTATTCTTTATTGTTATTTTTCAAATATTGTATATAATATTATAATAGTATGTATATAGTTGATGGCCACGTTGGAATGTAAAAATTATTACAATACAATTTAACCATAATGTGTGATAAAAATTCTTTGGAAAATATGAGCAGTTTAGACCCTTTTGAAGATCGACTGGATTCTTGCATATTATACTATAAACCGCAGAATAAAATTATACAACCGGGTCCAAAAATTTATATGTAAATATATAAAAAGAAAAAAATTACAATTTTTTCGTTGCTGTACCTCGTGATATGTATGAGGTTGAAATCTCTACGTATACGGAATATTATATATTTCCTATAATAATTAAAAGTATTTCATAGTATTTCTATCAGTTTTGTAACACGACTGCATTTGATCACTCTGTACGAGTATTATATTATTATATTATACTTTGACCTATACTCGAACCACGGTTGTCGTTCGCCATCGAACGGGGTAGGTCGTATAATATAAAATAAACACCGAGTAACGGACTTTTTTTTTCTTTTTTTTTTTTTTTTTTTTTTTACGTCTAATACCTGCAGCTGGCATGTATAATAGATAAGGTGAGGATAGAAATTCAATTATTTCGTATACTAAACCGGCGATAGAAATAAAACGCAGAGCAAATAATTTATTAAGTACAATTATAACGCAAAAATGTATTAGTTTTATCACCCAAATAAAGACAACGAGTTAGTCAGATAAGTATATAGGAATATATTATCTATATAGTTTTAATGGATTTTATAACATTAAATTTAAAACGAATTTTTCAATATAAATTTATTATTATAATACATGAAAAAAAAAAATTAGAACGAATCGTATATGAAACACAATTTTAAAGACTAAACTATAATATATTGTGTATAAATTTAATAAAAGTACCACCGAAATAAAATAAAATAATATTTTAATATTTTAATTTATAACACTGTTAATTGTTATTATAATGCGTTTTAAACTTTAAGGTGAATAATAATTATAATATTACACGAAAGTAATATACTGCAATAATATTTAAATTAATCCCATTCTTCAGTTTCGCATGCGATTCAAAGAGCAAAAACCTGTATAAAACAAATAAATGGGGGTCTATATAGTATTGTAAAAATATAATTAAAAATGCTAATATTACTTATAATGGAAATATATTGTTTTGTATATACGTATTACGATCGATAGGTACTTTTATTAGAAAAGTTTGTGAACATTTATTATCTATATTCGACAGAATTTTTACTTTCTTTTTTTTTTTTTTGTGTTTTTTATTCAGTTTTAATTCCCATAACAGCGTGTTTTGTACAGCTCACAGTATAATACGCGTACCCTTAGCAAATATTCATAAAACATATTTTATTATAGTCATAATCTCGTGAACTTGGTTAATCACAAATCAAAAACGTTCTAATTGAATTTAAAACGTTGATAACGGTTATTATTTTTAATCACCTTCGCGGATTTAATTTTTAAATCAAAGTTTGTTACTTCCATTCAATATTTTATTCCGATTATCCTTTATATTATTCCATTTCCATACATAAATTATAATTTAACACGTTTGTTCTCCAAACTCATATAAATTTATTATATTTAATTTTTTTTTTTTTTTTTTTGTGTAAAATTTTGTTATAAAATTTTTGTGGTAACATTTTCACGGATATAATTTAATAATGTATTCGTATTATACTTTTTTTATTTTAAACGAAAAAGAGCGTATTAGGTACATTTTAAAAAAAAAGTATAATTTTATATCTGTTTGTATTGAAAACTCCAATCGTTGCAGATTCTTAATAATTATATTGGTATATTTCGTAATATCGAGAAAAAATAATAATTGAAAACTAAAATACATTTTTATCGAACGAATTAAAACTTATTCGGATATTCCTGTATCTGAGTTACCATATATTAATTAAAAATTATTATTACACAATAATTGTTAATTTTGAAATATCTCCGATGTACTCGTGAATTTTATTTATTACTTGATCCTATTGGGTCTTAGAATTCTCGTTGAAAAAGATTTAGACTCGGATTTAGATAAAAAAAAAAAAAAAAGAAAAAAAATACGTAATAAATCGAATTATTTTTTTCAATGTCGTGTTAAATTACTAAATACAATATCGAGTATACCAAATAAAATAATAATATAAAATAAACTAAAATGTATTATAAGAAGTACGAAATGGTACGCGTCATATATTCCAAAAAATATTAATTATAATTCGAGAAACTTTTGACTTTTGAGCAATTCGTTTTGTTTCATCTGTTTACAGCCAACGAAATGACGCAAAAACGTGTATATAGGTATAAGAGTAAGATCGAAAAATCGTAATGATTCACACGGATCGTATGTCAACGTCATCAAAAAGAAGTCGCTATCGGATTTACGGAAGAGCGAAAAGAAATTCTCTCGAGGACGGAGGGGAAAAAATGATGTCCGAATTTCATGGAACTTTAATATTATTTTACAGAAGACTTAAATATTATTATAACACGAGTAGTCCATTATTTATTATTATTATTATTATTGCGAAAACCGTACGTGGAAAAATAGAAATTAATAAATAATAATCATTATTATTATAATTATTATTAACGACGTATATTGTTTGTTTAAGCGTTAATCCTCGGTTATTAAAGTATATTATATTATAATTAATATTATTAATTAATAATTATACAGTGATAATACAGTGACGCGGTATGCACACCTAATAATAATTATTAAAAGTCTTAAACGACAGATAATGGAAATATTGTGCCCGCGTACACTTTAATATTATATTTTACTAATGACGGTTAAAATAATATTAATATAAAATTAAAACGAGTCCGTTGTCCGTAACGTAATATTGGTAATATTTCATGTATATAGTGTAACCGTGTACCAGGTAACACGGTCGGTTACCGCTCTTCATTATCTGCAACACCCCGGTCGATTACGACAGCAATATTTATATTTTATATATATATGTATGTTATTATTGTTTGGAAAGTTATTTAACGCGAGAAACTCTCAATTCGGAACGTTGACTTTATAAATAATTATCTGCGCGAGCGTTCATGCGAAATTCTAACGCGGTTTTGTCCACTTTCATTGCTCGGTAGGTATTCAGGATAGGTCAGGGTAGGTCAGGATGGGCCTGGCTTAAAGTGAGACAAAACATCAAATGGGACTCTATAGCTATTATTTACTCTTTAATCTTTAGCATTAAACATTTTAATTCTACTTTATTTTTTAGAATAATAATTTAATAATACGACTCTACCAAACGTATATAGTAAATAGTAATAGTTTCCATAGTAAATTATTGAATGGAAAAAGATATTTTTGATAAAATTTAAATGATAATAAATGAAAAATTAATAACAATTTATAATTTATATTATTTATTATTTAGGTATTTATTAAAGGCACCTTTTGACCCTTTTGTAGAAAATATTAAAAAGGAGGACGCGTTTTTTGAGTACGGTCAGAAATATGGGGGACCGAGTCCCCCGTCAGGACCAGGGTCTCCCCTCTTTAAGCCATGAGGATAGGTCAGAATAATAATTATTATAATGACACGCCAAACGGGATATTTATTTCAACGGGTGGTTGTTATAATAATAATATTATTTTATACTTATCGCGAGTTGCAAATACGTACATAGTACGATAATAGAATTATTATTATTATTTTTTTTTTTTTATACTCATACCATGGTAATAAAACAAAAAAAAAAAATATCGTCGAAACGCTCGTATTCACAGAAAACCGACTATAGGTTTGTTCTAAACGATATTAATTAACAATCGTTGTTAATTATTAACTAATAATTAACGTTGGCGTTGGAAATTAATAATAATTATTATTATTAAGTATACGATTTCCATATAGTAAGCGATTCGTTTGTGATATCGTGTTTTGGAGACGTCGTCACCTCAAACTACGAAAAGTACCTACGAGAACGAGATACGGTTCTCTGTTAAACCGTTAGCGCATTGCGATTTAGCCGGGACAAAATTATTTAGTTCGTCGAACTCGTTGTTTTCGGCGTTTTATATTCGTAATACGCTCCGCGTCCAATAACAAAATAACAATACGCACGTAATATTATTATTATTTTTAATAATTAAATTATTATTATTATTATTATTATTATTATTATTATTATTATTATTATTATTAAATATTAAATTATTATTATTATTATTATTAAATATTAAATTATTATTATCGTTCGATAGTTAAATCCGATCGACGAGAGTCGGTTAAAATAATAATGCGTCACGTTAATATTGTAATATTGTACTCTCGAGCAACGGAGCGAAACGATTTGCATACGAAACGCATCCGTTACGAAAATATCGATAATAATAATTAAACGTGTGTGTGCGCGGAAAAAAAACGATTCTGGGCGTGAGGCCGCGGGTATTTTTTTCTCGTTGTTTTTGCCCGCGCACCGTCACGTCGCGGTGTTTTTTTTCCGGTACGCGTATTTTCGTACTCGAAAAATCCAACTTAAAAACGTACTCGACCCGACCGAATACTATCATTTATTATAACGTGCCAGCGCGCGTAAAATAACACAAACGTACACAGAAAACGAATTTACGAGATGCGAAACCTGTTTTTGAGTATAATATAATACGAGTAATATCGTCTGCGCGAGAGTATAAAAATAATATTAAAATAGCACGGATGCTGTTCCGTTTAAGAACGTATCATATTAATATTAAGTTTCTACGTTTTTTTTTCAGTTTTTCGCCGATCGGTCAGAATTATTTTGAAAATACGAAAACTCGAAAACGATTTGACATTATTTTTTTCTCTCTATCTTTCTTTTCGTCCGGTCCAAACACGACGTGACTCGACGTGTCACACCGCGGACGAATCCAACAAGTGGTTTCGCGTTGCGGTATCGCACAGTTGTTTTTATCACTCGCGCGCCACTATAATAATACGAAGCGAAGAGAAATTTCCCAAAGAAATTCACCAATACGATACGGACAACGCGTGATTATCCGTCTATTAATAACCTCTATAATTATTTATCGTCGCCTAACCGTAGTGCACAAACACGGTATAATATTATTATTAAATAATATTCGTAAGAACTATAGAAAAAATACGTAGGATCAGTCCACGTTCGGTTACCAACGACGTTAGGTATTAAATACAAATTTAGAGTATTTTTTTTTCGTTTTTTCGCGTTCTCCTAGCCGTTTACTATTTTTATAAATTGTTCACTTTGCAATCTTCTTAATTATCATTAAAAATAAATACGTATTAAAATATTACAATTAGTATACGGGATGTTTTAAAAGGACAGGTCTGAACTTTAAGCTCGACGGGCTAAACGAAAACGGTAACCATGTGGACACTGACCTTTGGGCGTCAACAGGTTCTCTTTGCTGTTCATGTCGTGCGCGACCGGATCCGTGGCGCCGCCGTTGCCCATCTCGAATAATTGCACGGACGTGAGCGTGGACGGTGGCAACTGGTGTCTGGTGGCCGCGTCGGGCGGACAAAAATACGCTACGTTGTCCGTCCCCAGAGCTGCTGCGGCGTCGTTTTCGTCACGCGTCATCCCGCCGGTCGTGTCTTCGGCGCGCGGCGGCAACGGTGTCATCGCGATAACGGCGACGAAATGGCGTGACGACGGCCGACGGACATTCGTCGGTTGGTTTGTAAAAACGGAGACTTCTACCGCGTTCGAATCCTTTGCGTTTTTCTAACCGTACAAAGAACTCGCGTTTCGATTCTCGTACGCGTATATTATAATAATAATAATAATATTATATTTCTAGATATCAAACACTAACAACGGTCCATAATAAATTTTATGAATAACAATTGCGTAGTAAAAAATTGTAAAAATTGAAAAAAATTGGTTTTTAAAATCACTCGGTACGAATAAATACTGGTCGTTTTTTTTTCACTTTTCTTCGTTCGATTTATATAAAATATAATATTATTATTATTATTATTATTACGTTAAACGCACGTAATTTCGCACAGACACACACACACGAGGAGTTAAGTACAATAATTGATCGAACGGTACCGCGTTTGAAACACGAAAAGAGCACGCGGACGAAAGATCCACACAATATTGAGAGTATACCGACCGCCGGCCGCCGCCGACTCGGTGCACGCCGATCCCCCTCTACACCGACCCGTCTGGCTGCCGCCCTCCCTTCTACCGCGGACGTTTTACTCTACCCGTAGTCACACACACAAACACACGATCGAGTATACCTTTTACCTTGACATTTTTTTTTTTTTCTTCGTCTTAATATATTTTATAATGTCGTTTCTTCTCTCTCTCTTTCTCACTCTCTCTTCGTTCCTCGACCATCTTCTTTCTTTCCATTTATCCGTGTGTCTCTTTATATACCTTTTCCTCGCGCGAGTATACGTTCAAGGTCCTCGCCATTCGCGTTTCCCCGAAACGGACCCCCAGGATCCTCAATATTATCCTTCGTCCTTTTCCCCCGCGCGCACGTGCTTGATTGTAAACGTCCGTCTATATATTATTATTATATACAGTTCGATGATGCCATTACAACGCAATTTTTTTTTTTTATATATATACATCAGCAGCTATCGTCCTTATTACGCTATTTATTCGTCTTTCGTATTAATATTTTACTATTTACTATTATATTGATTTAAAGGGATTTGTATTATATAAATATCTTGGAAAAAAACGATTATTTTAACGCAATTATATGGTATAGAAATATTTAGGAAGCAAAATATAATATTATAATTTAATATCACGGATATCGCGTTTATTTATAGAAACGTTTTTCTTCGTGCACGAGACTTAAATTCGCATTTTCTCACTAATAATAATAAAATAATGATAATAATACACACGCGTTATCACTACAACGCAATGTTATGTCAATATAAATATAATACAATATTATTATTATAAACGAGCGACGCACGTTGCCGAATGAATAAAATATTGTAAATTGATCGTAAAACGCGTAATATTTTTCGTCGTACACGCGAATTTTTTGTTTTTTGTTTTTTTTTTTTTTATCGTGCTTTATTTATACTCCGGGTGTGTGTACGGCGAAAAATTTTATTATATTTATACGTCCGTCGCAAAAAATATTATAATTCGTCACGATATTCACGTATTTATTTTTCTTTCTTTATTTATTTATTTTTTTTTTTACTATAAACGTTCGTACATTAAGCTGACAATTTCTTCTTTGAATTTCAATATTATAATATTTCGTTTCGTGATCGATGGCAATGTACGCGCATTATTATAATAATGTGATAAGGATAACATATTATATAATATTATATGTTCGTACACGCACGCGGTAAGTATCGTAATAATAATAATAATAATAATAAAAATAAAAAAAATATATATAATATATTATGTTATCGTATTATTACGATAATAATACCTAGTTTTTTATTGTATTTTGATGTACAGTTGTGTTTAATCTTTAATGTTATATTGTACTAGTATATAAATGACATTTTGTGTACATAATAATATTATATTATAATAACGTCATAGGCGGTCGAGTATTATACGAGTACAATATAAATAAATACATCGATCGGCGGCCTTTGGTTTTCCAATCACAACCCCCACATGAGGTCGCCGCCGCCGCCGCCGCCGCAATTCTTTCCGAATTCTTCGCCCTAACCGCGTCCTGTTGCGCCGCATTTTTCAACACTACCGCAGCGTATACTTACTTGTGTGTTATACACCCAATGAATGCACTCATATATATTATATGTTATAATCTTTAAAACATTCCTTTAATCCATACGAGTACATAAAACGTTATATTTCAACAGTTTTCTATATACCTACACGCGTTTATAAAATTATTACGTGTATAGGTACATATTTATAACATCAACGTGTGTCCCAAGGTCGTATCTCAGGGGGGAAGGGGTTTAAACACTCTACTATTTAAATTATTATAAAATATTTAAGATAAAATCAGAATATTATTAAAATATAGGACTTTACATTACGCATTTATTAATATGAATGCTTCATATACGAGACGGTTATAGAATATATTGATAACTCTGAAATATTAGTTTAATATTTTTAATTATGATAATATTATTATACCATTATATCATTTATATATATATACTTGGGCAGTTATCTTTTATCTATATAAAAATGAAGAATATTTTTTATTTTTCAAAACCACACCCGAAATTATTGCATTCTAGGTACGGCTTTGAGCGTGTGTGTGTGTGTGTCATAACGTAAAACAATATAGAATTTATCGTTGTTATTTTTATACTGAGGAAAATACCGTCGGGGACGTATTGGTATAACGTTGGGGATGAAAACCTGCACTGTCAATTTATAAATGGTTATTTTTTATTTTATTTTGACTTGTATATATTTACAAAATAAAAATCGTTTATCGATATTCGATATTGAATAAAACGATTTCGAAACGATTATTTTATAATTATTATGAAAACTGCTACAAAATAATTAAAATCCTATACAGGAGGCATGTCTTGGCCCAGTGCTCGATTTGGTGGTGGTGGGGGGGGGGGTACGCGGGGGGACGGAGTAACTCTTCAATTTTTTATTTTTTTGAGTGTACCCCTACTAATTATTAAATCCCCTATGATATTACATGTACTTAAGCATATTGGGGGGACGCTAATTTTTTTGAAAGTCTGATAGTCCCCCATCTTTTTTTTCTCCAAATCAAACACTGTCCTGGTCAGGATATAAATAGAAATACGCAAGATAATACGATATATATCGTACGTATAAGTATTTTCTAATAATTAATAAACTAGTAAACTACTTGTATAATATTTATATATTGTTTGTCTTAATTTACAATTTTATTTACGCTATCTTCGTTTTCTTTTAGTAGGTACTTCTACTTCTTTTCGTTAAAAAAAAAAAAAAAAATAGGTACTAAAACTAATACCAGACATAGTATATGATTTCACATGTCTGTAATATGATTACTATAATATGTCGGTTACATTATTTGATTTTATTTATCTGCATACTGCAATGCCTATAGCACGTGTTACAAATAATAATAATATCGTTTCAAAGAGTTTTAATATAATATATTATATACTAACCTAAAACCTTTAGGGTCATGTCTCTGCTGTATATATACGTATATAGTATTATACGTTATGTTTACTGACTACTGATTGCAATAAAATCGATGTTTCGGAAATTGTACGTACTCAATTACAAATTTATTATTGCGCGTGTATACGAGGAAAAAACATCGTACGAGTATTTCTTTTCCACGTTCGTCACGTTACAGTTTCATACAAAGATCATATTATTTTATTTTATTGGTTATATCGAATAAAATAAAAAAAAAAAAAACACGAGAGTTTAATATTTTTTCGTCGAAATTATTTATATCACAAATATCATCGTTAAGCTTATATTATAATAATAATATAAAAATTATCTCTTTAAGTACAGAGTACAATATATTATAATTATTAGTTTATTACCATGACTCCTCGTGCAATATACGCGCATTATTGGTATATACCGTGGTATATTTTGTGTATTTATCTCGTCCTAAACTTAAAACCATTAAACCGATACGTTTTGAAGGTAACGTTCCTCGAGAATAATAATCTTGGAAAACAATATTAAGTATATTATAATACGTACAATGTATACACA
Organism: Tetraneura akinire; assembly: GCA_021307375.1. Classification (NCBI taxonomy): domain Eukaryota; kingdom Metazoa; phylum Arthropoda; class Insecta; order Hemiptera; family Aphididae; genus Tetraneura; species Tetraneura akinire. The sequence goes on from JAIUCT010008302.1 coordinate 22,229, forward strand.
CAAGAATAATTTAAATTGTGTTCCGGTAGCATATATTAAACTATAGCAAGTAATAAGTCCATATATATATTATATAAGTATAATATTATATATTTTGTCGGATAAAACGTGAACATTGTTTTATGTAAATTTAATCAGCGTTACAAAAAAATAAATAAATGTTTGTTCATACTTTTTTATGTACACCTACATAATATATTATTATTATTATAACATATTATACATTTTATGCTCATATAGCCAATTTAAATAAGTGGTTTAAAAATAGCAATTTATACGTTGGATGTTCTATAATCGTCTAATGAGTAAAGGACTCTGTAAAAAAATGAATATTTTTTTTTTTTTTTTTTTTTTATATATAATTATCAATTAAAATATTTTATTTTTTTTTTTTTTTTATCACGTTTCGAATTAAATATTATATTTATTATATTTCTTATATTAT
>JAIUCT010008323.1:0-15634 GCA_021307375.1 Tetraneura akinire
ATAATAATAATAATAATAATAATAATAATAATAATAATAATAATAATTATAATAATAATAATAATAATTATTATAATAATAATAACATTTTATAGGTATGTACAAGTTTCTTTTTCTTATTATTATTTTTTAAATTTTTTATTTATGAAATCAATACTCGTTTGAAAGATATCGTTTTTCTCGCGCTAATCGATAAAATATTATATATAATGTATAATAATAATAATTAATAATTATTAATATAATGTCTTGCTGTAGTAAAACACACGTCGTTATTATATCAACGTTAGTGCAAAATATAACATGATATTATTATACAAGTTACAAGCGCACGAGTCCCCATTTAGAGTAGGTAGTAGTTATTGTATAGCAATAGTTAGTAGGTACTATACGAGTATAATAATATATTATATTGATATTAAACTAAATTATTATTTTTTATTTAAAATTTTAATTTATAATACGTCATCGAAAAAATATTATTTACGCGCGGCATCGTAACGTCAAACGGGGGGCCTATAAAATCCTAAATAAAAATATTATAATAGCATATTGCGCGAAGCCGGGAAGACCAATATTTTCGTGGGATAATAATTACGGTAAAAATTAATTTCAATAAAATGTCCACGACGTGTAAAAACCATCGCAAATAATAATAATAAAAAATTAGAAATAAAAATACGCGCTGCGAATGAAAATCAAAACAAAATAATATTTTATATAATTTATTTAAATAAAATTTTAATTATATTATATATTGTAATTTATATACCTATCTAAATCGTGTCCTGCTGCTTATTTTTACTGTTTATCGCCATATTAGGTATAATTATATAATAATATTATGTATATTGTAATATTGTATAGTGTATAAGTATAACTATACTACGTTTCAAGAGAGAAGGTACACGATTCGCGCATCCAACTGACGCCGTCAACAGCGCGGAGGCCCGATTTCCACCACTTCTTACCGCCCGACGGCTCGCCAAATCAATTATACACCCCGATAACTTTGAGTGTTACGCAGTTAATGTTGTAAACAATAGTCGCCGTTTAAAATTTTAAATTATGTACGTAGGTAGAGCTACGTATGCAAACGAGTCGTTGCCGACCGCCGCCTGAACGTTTTACGATCGTAAACGAACGGGCGATATTGGTGGGATATGCGCATCGGCGGACGAAAAATCGTGTACCTTCTCTCTTGAAACGCAGTATAGTACGTGTGAGGATAATTTATTGTAATATCGTTGTTATCAAATTATGTAACGCGTCTGCTGCCGTCGATGATTATCAATTTGGGTTTGTTGCACGAGTCCGCGGACCGTAGCTGCTGCGGGTCACCCCCGTCACCGGCGTGCGGATCGTTGTTGTTGTGCACGCCGCTGGACGACACGATCTCCTCCTGTGACATCTCGCCGCCGCGGTGCTTTTTCTGTATCAGGTTTTCGATGTTAAACGCGTGGTTGTGCGTAGACACCACGTTGTCGGCGCCGTTCTGTTTGTCCGCCAATGACGCGGCGGCCGCCGCCGCCGCGACACCATTCCTGCTGGCGATTTGAAACTCGGGATACGCAGAGAAATGATGGTGGTGTTGCGAAGTCTGCGATTGCTCTTGCAGCAACGACTTGATGTCCTGTTGATTCTGGACACAAAACAAACTCGTCAGTTATTATCACAATCTTATTTTTATCCTATTTTATTTTGTACAATATTAACATTATAATATTATACTTCTTATATATTACACAATATTCTTTTTTATACTCGTAATTGTGCGATCGCTCAAAACGGTCAAAATTATAAATAATATAAATTTATTTGTGAATTTTTTTTTTATGATATTTAATTATTAAGTACTATTGTTTTATTTCTTTAAATAATTGAATATTATCATATTATTATACCGCGTGATGGTGCAGATTATGCTGCTGGTACGGCCTGTGCCGGCGCATCCGTCTCCGCCTGTAGTTACCCCGCTCGAACATGTCCGCCGCGGCCACCGGGTCCAGCGTCCAGTAGCTGCCCTTACCGCCGCCCATGTTGTCATCCATGCCAGTACGGCCCCTGGGTATCTTGATGAAACAGTCGTTGAGGCTCAAGTTGTGCCTGATGGAGTTCTGCCAGCCCTGTCTGTTCCGCCGGTAGTACGGGAACTTTTCCGTAATGTAATTGTATATCTCGCTCAACGTCATCCGCTGATTGGCCGCGGACGTGATAGCCATGGCGATCAGCGCTATGTATGAGAACGGTGGTTTCTCGTTGCATCCAACTGTGGCCATGTCCACGGCTGCGGCGCTTTGTTCGACAGGCTGATTGAACAGGCTGGTAGCCGGCATCTGCGAAATCACACCACGCGTGGTTATATAAGTAAATATTGCATAATATTAAAATATATTATACACATTTTAGTCACATAAGCGAAGAAGAGAGGCTAAATTATTTTAAATTAGTATAATATTAAAATCTGTATAAACGAGAATGACATAACAAGGAGTGCTATTTAAAAATGTATAAACAATAATTAAACTCGTATATTATAAGATAGAGGAGAAAGTTAAATTTTACAATGATGTGTGTCTTTTTTATCTGTTTTATGTATGAAGACACTTTTTCGACCCAAAATAATGCTTCGGTTTTCACAAATAATGAAATAACATAAGTTTCCGGTTGGAAAGTGGATGTAGTTGGTACTTTATTTAGGTAATTTTTCAAATTTTTTAAATTCGACTCCAATATTTCGATCCAATATTTCACAATAACTCAGGAAATTTTAAACTTGGAGACATAAAAAGTATTTATGGTATTTATGATATTTATTTGCGGATTCTTATTATTATTTTTCAATATTTTACAATAACGTTAAATTAAATTTTAAATAGACAAAACATTTTGAAAAAAAATTGAAAATTTGAATGAAGTATATTGGTTACTTACATATTGGTTAACGTAATTCTGTAATATAACAATATAAGTAAAATTTTAAAAATGAATTTTTTATTTGTGTTTAAATAGTTGAAATTTGAGTAAAATAGATATTTAAAATATTTACTTTCTTATTACGAGGATATTTCAATATTTTACAATAATGTAAAATAAAATTGACAACATTTTTTTAAAAATGTTGAAAATTGTATTCAAACTTAAATACATATTACTTAACTCAGTTTCAAATAATTGTGAATATTACATTTAAGGGGGTTTTTTTTGTAGCTGTTTAAAGGATAAAAAGAAGAGCTGATACTGATGTGGGAGGATACAGTTAGGTCTAAAGAGGATAGTGTTGAATTTTGATTAAAATTTGAACGTAATGATAAATCATTACCTACATTAGAAAAACGATTCTGAGCGAAGTACTGTCATATTTGGGTGACTCATTTAAGGGTTTTATGGGCATTTATATTGAATGTAAAGACTGATAAATGTACATGTTATATTAATTAATACATATATTATCTAATGAACTTCGCTCAAATTCGTATTATCGAATAGTAATGAATAATGATTTATCATATCATTCAAATCTTAATCAAAATTCAACACTTTCCTCTTTATACCTGTGTATCTCTTCCAAAGCGGTATCAGCTCTTCTCTTTACATTTTCACGTACTATATATTGCAATGTAAATTACGAGATGTTTGAAAAAATAGTAAAAATTATTTTAATAATATTGTAATACGTATAAACGTATAATATATAAGTTGGTAAATTCGGGAATACAAATTTTGTAGATTTTTAAATTAAATTTTGCACTATTTGTCTTATTGTATAATATAACGTTCTCATTTTAACACCGAAACAAGAATATACCAGAACTTAAAAATTGTATTTTTATCAAATTAAAAGTACTGAACTATTAATTAACCGTGGTATTTTCTAGTGGTCCGTTTGCTATGATTATTTACAAAAATAAATATACTTATAGCTTTAAAATATTAAAAAAAAATTCCATAATAATTTGTCTTACAAAAAACATAATAACATTTTCCTCGTGCCAACTATAATGTTAGGTATAAGTATACATTTATAGTTTATTGAAAAAATAAATACATTATAGACTAGACTTAAATTTTGATTTTGTATAATATACAAATTATGATAGTAACATTTTGGATATTTTTCACCGGTCAGATTTACGTATGTAGTTCCGACTTGAATACACGCTTTGACTTTTGGAAATTTAAGTTTTATTTTTTTTTAAATTTTAATATTGCTGAGGTGTTTGAACTGAATATAACTATGATCGCCGTGTGTGATGACGTAATATAATTTCATACTCTGCATACATTTATTTAACACGATTTTATTATATATGACACGTGTACGTTGTACATATACTCACGGTATTTATTAAAGCTTGTAAGTTGCAGATATTGTAATTTACGTTAATTGTACATTGTACATAATATTATATTATAATGTGTACATACGAGTATAGGTACAAGCGTACAAGACATTTGTTGAATATTTGGGATAAGTTTCACCAAATGCTCTCGAACAAACGACAATTAAATGCCATATCGAGTCACAAAATACTCGTATATTCGTATATATTATTTTTGTTGCAACTTTATATAAATGAAAATTCGTATTTTACATTTAATTATTTTACTACCTACAAACAAATAAATAAAAATATATAGTATCGTTTAAATTTCGTTTATCTCCGAGACCTATATAACGTCTAACCTATTTATTATTCTGTTATAATTTTTATAACTTTATTATATAAATATTTAATAATATGGTTAAGTTAAGGGTTAAGTTAGTTATTACATAGAGTATATTATATATTATATTATGGTAAAGTCATTGACTGTAAAGCTATCCACACACGTTACGATCGACCTGTCAGTTATGCCTGCCGGCCGGTGCGTCTGTGGGTTCCGGCCTTCTGGGTCGCCTTAACAGTTTCAACTGTACAGGCCGCCGGAGAAAATATGAAAACTCGTTCGTCCATCCGGCCGACTGCGGGACTGCGCAGGCGTATCGGAACGTGTGTGGATTCCGGCTCCGGCCAAACTTCCGAGTTTAATTTTATTTCATATTTACTACACACGTGCCAAATGCTAATATAGTGAATATACTGAAATACTCGTACGTCCGATACTCATTGCCGGACAGATTCGCCGGAATGTGTATTGGGGTTACAGTTAGTCTGCCCGGCCGGTCTCCTGCGACCTGCGCAGGCAAAACTGACAGGCCGATCGTAACGTGTGTGGCTAGCTTAATCGGTGTAATAATGATTGCGTATATGAATTCAAAATGTGAAAAAAATAACATTATAATATGTTAGGTTAGGTCAGTCGATTTATACATTAAATATGTAATGGTTTATGGTCATATAGTTTAGGTCATGTAAAGCTTACCGCAGCTGGCTGTGGCATTTGAGGTTGTTTTTCTACAAAGTTCACCGTACTCTGTATTCGCATCGTTTCCTGTAAGATCGGTAGAATCCTGGACTGAAATATGTGTTGGTAGTGCTGATGGTACAGAAACGGGAGCTGATGGACCAGGGCGATTGTTGATAAGTTTTGCGGCACCGGAGGCAGTGACGCTATCGCCTCGAACAATATGTTGTGCTGCTGATGACTCTGCACGGTCTCTTCGTTCTTCATGTCCACAGCTTCCGCGGTACGGCTCGGCACTTCCGGTGAATGAGGACGGCCCCCACGGTTCATCTATACGTGAAACAAATTATTTTCATAATATTATGTCATTAAACGTTCGTTAAAATTAAAAGAACACAAAAGCATCATAATGTTAAACAATTATAAGTTACAATTTGTGACATCGTTTTCAATAATATTTTGAACGTGCACCTATTATAATGTTGAGAAGCATACACTGCGCGATATTGACGTAAAATATACCTTTATTTGACCTATATAACCACGTTCATTTGGACCGTGTTGTTTTATATAATATTTTATACCATTTATAAATTACAATTACACCTATACGCTGTTGGTTTGTTGTTGCGGTAGTTTAGCTATTACGAAGAAAAGAAAAACGCTATTCGACAGAGTTATATAAAAAAAGAACAATATTTACATAAAAATACGCACCTAAAATTTCGGAATTAATATAAAACAATCTTACGTACAATTGAAATCTAGAGAAGTTATTCGATTCGCACATAATATAATATACCTATATATATATATATATACGATTTACCTACCTATATAATATACTGGTATTATTTATAATATAATATTATATTCGTATAGCTCAAACTTTTTATACTTAAGGTACCATTAAAATTTTTCTAAAAATTCGGAGGCATCATATATCAGGGTAATACTATATTACATATAGCTGATATTATATAAACGTGTTGTTTCAAGTATTTGATTTTATCCATATTTTCATGATTGTATTGGCAATTCGTACTAAGCCGATATTATAGTGTTACAAAACTCATCAAAATCAAAACATTGTATATTACTATATTAACATTATATTATTAAACAAAATGTGTACGCTTAATACTTTAAATATGTAATTTCGTGGCACCCCTAATTCAAGTCCTCGATCCACATTTTATCAAACGACTACAAAATACGTGATGCTACAGGTACATTATACGAGTATATGTATTCTTTGTATTCGTCAAAGTATAAAGTTTAATAGTTTAAAATTTTTTATTTTTTTATTATTTTTTATAAATATTTTAAGCCTTTATAAGGTACCTCATAGTATTTGCAGATAAATAGTACCTATTTATTATTGTTAGTTTGTTACACATATATAGTAAATATACTCGTATTATATTATAATAAACTAATAACTGATGAAAATATTAATTATGATAAATATTATAATATGAGGTCGGAAGTAGGCTTGATAATTTTTTTCTTTAAATGTTAGAATAATATTGCGAGGTCGTTCACATATTATATGGTTATATAATATTATATTATAATATGTATCAGTTTGTTAGTATAGTTATTAAAATTAATGTCACTCACCGCAGCAACCAGTGGCGTATTTGAGATTTTTATTGGATTCAAATTATTATTAAATACTATATTATGGAATACGTATTAACTATACACAATAACGTTTCATTCATAAAATGCGTATACTGCGAAGTATTACTATATAAAAGTAATAATGTTATAATTATCTATACAGTAATTCTTCCCGTTATTAATATGCTAGTATGCTATTATTAGGTATATTAAGTATATCATTCAACAACAAAAAAAAAAAAAAAAAATTTATGAATTTTTTTTGTTAATGCAATTCATATACGTTGTGATTTAATTGTTTCGGTTAAAATAGAGATTATAAAGTTATAGATAAAATTTAACGTAAGTACTATATTAAATTTGGAATGTGGGTACCAAAATCGTTGTATATGATGCCTCAAACTGGCGAGGTGTGTACATTTCAGCTGTCGGTGCTGCACTATTCTATTATAATTATTAATTTGGTGAACAGAAGTTGATAAACAAACAGAAAAAAATTAAATAAATAATATACTTATTTTGTCTATATATATATGTGTATATAATATTGCAATCAAATTTTAACCAAATAAAACAATACGTAGTGCAAAACATTTAAACGTTTGTAATAAATTATACGATAAGTAATAATTTATCAATTGTATATTATTAATAACGATTAAGATATACGCGTAACTATTTACTCTCGAGGTGATGTAAACGATATTCCAAAAAACACGCTTTTAACGTATAACGCATATTTATAATATATTATACTCGTATTATTATTATTTATATGCTCGCTACTTATATAGTTTAATTTGTATTAATAATAATTGTATTATTATCGTGAATATTATAATATGCTGTATAAATATCTATAATATAATCTGTATTATAATATTATGTTGTACCTTGTACCTATATAATATTACAATGTTATTAGAATAAAAAAAAAAAAAAAAAAAATTCGGATAAAATGCGCGTATACCCGATAATAAAACGATAAAATTTAGAATTAAAGTAGGCATTATATTATATTGTTTTTTCTTCCTTCCCCCGCAATCTTACAAACAATAATTGGATATATGTATAATTTGTAACACTATTATAATATAAAAATTGTAATGTATGATGCACGTTGTATATAATCTAATATAATAAAAAATATAATTATAATATTAAATATATAGTTCGCGTGAGTGATAGAGCGTAAGTGCTAGGTGGCGAAATAAATGGTACGATTTCGTTAAAAATATTCTATAAATATTGCACAATAAAAAAGATTCGGGTTGTCATCAATCAGTTGTCAAGTTTATCCACCAACACCCCCTCGACCCCTCTCAGCCCCACCCCGCCGTACACTGCACGCAGATAAGATATACGGTTATAATATAATATAATATATTATATTATGTTAAGTTGTTTACTTTTTTAAGCCCGTTAATGTTTATTGTTTTTGCCGCATAATCCCAATACTAATATTTAGTGGAAACAAACAATATGTATATAATATTACAAATGTATAATTTATATATATATATATATATTTATCGAACGTTTTTTTAGGTCGTCCAAATAGTACGTAAATATTGCGTGCGTATATTTTCTATAAGCGGATTAAACACATCGTTTGGGCCAAGTTTCGAACGGTATGTGTATAATATAGCCACGCAATCACCTATATGTACATACATACATTGTATATAATGTACAGATATACCTGTTAAGAGAGGTAAAAAAAAAAAAAAAACGTTTATTTTATATTATTGTTTCCCCTATATACGATTCTTATCACGTATTTACATATATCTATATAATATGTAATGTCAAATGTTTCGTCGACGTCCTTTCGGTTCGGTATTGCGTGAAATACTCGAATATAATATACGTACCGATGTGTTATATATGCCGGGTTGCAGTCTCCGAGATGCTGTCCTATCGGTCAACAAACTCGTATATATATATATATATATATATTTTTTTTTTTTTTGTAGTCTGAAAATAAAAATAAATAATATTTTGAGTTAATTTTTACGGATATCTATAATAAATAGTTCCTTGGAAGAGGGAAATAAAATATTGATCGACCCTGTATCATAATATATTATAATATTATTTGTTTCGTGATTGTTTACTACTATGATATACGAGTACCTATATTAATATTATTATTCGTTGTCGTTCAAACGCGAGTCAAAACGAATAAATTCGAAACCAACTTAAACTTGGCATAGGTACCTAAAATTTTAGTGCGTTCATGTCTCTTTAAAGTATCGACGAGAGTGTTAGTCCTATAAAATTATCTTTCTTTGATATATTATAATAATTACATCATATCGAAATCAACCATAATATGTAAAATATGTAAAATATAATGTATAATAGGTATACATATAATCAAAGGTGTAGGTGTAATTTTTTTATGGGAGGGGTTTAAAGTATGAACCACGAACCCCTAGAATGAGATATTTGAAAATAAATTACCCGACATAATTAGATTAGGGTGTACTGTGTAGGTTATTTTAATTATTTAATATAGTAATTAGGTATTACCAGAGCCTGATTTATAAATTTTAGGGCCAGAGATTTTGATAAAAAGAGGCTTCTTATAAAATTGTTAATTTATTATCCTATTAAAAATATTTATTTATTTTATTTTATTCATTATACTCGTATGTTACATTTGATTACATCGACTTTTTCCTGTAGGGACTATCGAAAACTCATAAATGATGTCATCATCATATGATAATTTTTTAATTATTTCATTTTCAACTGTTAACAATGTCAGATTATCTAGCCTTACTTGAGATAAACACGATCGCAATCAAGTTTTTACTCGTTTTAATAAAATATTTTATATTTCGTTAAAAATTAAAAGAATAAAAAATTCTGGTCTTCAAAATAATTACAAATATTAACGAAAAATATGAGGCCACTCCAATTTGAGGCCAGGTGACTAGTCACCTAAGTACTCGCCTAAATCAGGCACTGGGTACTACAAATAAAAAAAAAAGTTTAAAAATAATTATAATTTACACTAAATGCTCTTGTCTATAAATCTATAATATTATTATATAGTTTTAATATGATTGTTGTATTTATAGTAATATTTTCATTACAGGACACGGAGTAGTCAAAAAGTTTATTATTATTATATTGCACCTCGTAGGAATACACTACGGTCGTTATTATGGTGACCGGTCAAAATATCTCCGAAAAAATATCTCCGGTCAAAAGATCTCCGTCAAAATATCTCCAACCAAAATATCTTTATTCAATAATATCTCCAGTCAAAAATATATCTCCTGTTAAAATAACTTTATTCAAAATCATCTCTAATCAAAAAATCAAAATACATATATATATATTGTGGCACTACTTTTGAATATAATTATCGTTAATTCGATATAACATTGTAAATGTATTTAATTATCACTATTCAGAATTCTGATCTATACCTGTATATATACTGCATATCTACTTATTATGTGGATATATTATTATAGTTTAAAAATATATGGCTATCAAAATCCCATCTCATAATAATTTATATATCTGTACAAGACAAGAGATATTTTTGATTGGAGATATTTTTGATTGGAGATATTTTTGATTGGAGATATTTTTGATTGGAGATATTTTTGACTGGAGATATTTCGACTAGAGATATTTTGACCGGAGATATTTTTTCGGAGATATTATGACATGGAACCGTTATTATAAGGCGTATATATAGGGTGGCCAGAATTTCGCTATTATAAAAATGACGTTTGAAATAAAGGTTTGCAATAATAATTCATAATATGCGTATAAACAAAAAATGTCTATAACATAATATTCTGATCGTTCTGTACGCGTTATAAATTTATAATTATTGTTAACAATCGTCGTCGGTGTAATATCCAATTTATAACGTACAACAATATTATAATATTATATATTTTATGGTCGCGATATAGTATTTTTTTCAATATTATTATATTTGTTATAAATTATTATTATTATTTTGTTTTTTTTTCCCCCATTATTGCTCGTATACAGTCGCACGAAAAATGTACGCGCGCGTAATAAATCGTTATTTAATCTATTCCGGCGATAACGATTTCAGTAGCCGCGTTTCCCCCTATAAAAAACGACACAACGTCGGGAATAATAATAAAATATATAATATATTATTATAATTGTTATTGTTTAATATTTTTCAACGCGCCCGCGATAAAAGACAGACGCTGTTGTGACAAATGTGCCGTTGATGCATTTGTGTATAGGAAAATAAAATAATGATAATAATAATAATAAAAATAATGTATAGTTATATTTATGTTTGTTTTTTTTTTTTCACAAACAATATTTATATATTCGAAAACACTAGACCGAAATCGCAGCGAAAAACCTTATTTGTAAAACAATAATCAAAAGTAACGATCACCAATATATAATTTATACGTATATATTATAATATAAATATATATATATATAATAATAATAACACGTAATTTCGACTTATTTATACGACGGTCAACGACGATTGTCGACGAATATAGTTGTATACGGTTTCATTAATAATTCTGCGGTTAAAAAAAACTATACGATTCGAACGCCGTCGGCGAAAAAAAAAAAGTGTTATATATAGAGGAAATAAACGTACGTATATATAAATAAAAAAAAAAAAATTAAAACAAAACGAACGCACATAATACAATATCATACCTACGCGTATTTTGATAGGGCATAACAATCAAAATAATAATTCGCGTACCTACATAATATAAACCGTGTATAAAATATTATAACACAATACTCCGACCGCAGGTTTCTCCCCCGATAAATCCCCTTCGCACCACCATAGCTATATAACTACATAATAATATTATAATATACAGGTGTGAGCGATACAGGTATATATATGCAAATGACGATCGCACGTCAACACAATATTCCGATAGTTGGTATCCGATAAGAAAATACTAAAATAAATATTATCATTATAATATACGACGACGATATTTTTAATATATAAAGCGTTTTTTTTTTTTTTTTTTTTTTACTATTTTTCGCCATTTTTATATCGCAAACGACGTTTAGGTACCTATATACATTTGACCATCTATATTTTTATTATACGAGAGTTTAAATTATAATGTTTTCACTCGGCAAATCATATCGGATAGAAATAAGATAGATATATAGACAAAAAAGAAACGCCTCGTAATAGACATAATATTTTATATCTGCAATAACAAACAGCATTGCGTGTCGCATATTAACCAATGTCCAATATAATAATATATAAGTAGTTGGGTACAATATAATATTATACCTTTTATTTATTATTACGTATGTACCCGGGTCGCGATTTATGGTATCACATTGTAACACATAATAATATAATAGTATATCTATTATCTATATATTATTATATATTCGTCGGAAATGATTGTTACCGCGACACGCTTTTCGAACTTAAACACGACGCCAAACGTAAATAATAATAATAATAATAATAATAATAATAATAATAAATATGATAATAGCATTTGTATATATTATATATATCATAGGCGTGACTACGGGGGCAGCAGGGGCAGCATATGCTGCCCCTGTAATATTCAAAAAGGCCGATTAGTACTTAATTGATGAAATGAAAAATAATTTTATATTATTTCATATTTGGAAAAATGCAATATAACATAGGTAGTAACTAGTAATGTAGTATTATTATTTATTTATTTTAATAGAATCGTAAACTGTAATCGCAGGATTGGAGTCTATAGCGGCTATATATAGTCTTATATAGGTATAAAAATAAGACTAATGGTAATAGGTGTAAAAACAAAATTATTACAATGCATTAATATAGGGGCCTATTGAAAATTCCTCTATGTGTAATATTTTCCATAAAATTACATAATAAGACCCACAAACCATAGAATAATATAATATATTACTCTATGGCCACAAACACACATAATATTATTTATGCCAATTAAAAATTATAATCTATGTATAAATTTAATATTATGTAAATTGATACAGAAAATATTATGTAATTCTAAATATCTGTGACGATAAAAATATTTAGTACCATTTCGGTTGTGTAGCTTGCTGAGTACATGACAAAACAAATTTGTTTTGTCATGGCTGAGTAGATATTAGGCGGTTGTAGTTTTAATATTATTATTAATATTTTAATTTTAATTATAAATTTAAAATTATAAATTATAAAAAATGAGCTGATACTCCTGCCGCACAGGATACAGGTGTGCGAATCATAGCGTTTAATTTTACTTAGAATTTGAATGCAATGATAAACCATTGCATACGAAAAAACGATTCTGAGCGAAGTTCAGTCAGATTATAATTTTCGTTTGAACTAAAAATATCAACTTAAAACAGCTATAAAAAAAAATTGAGATTAGGGATTTTTCTTATATTTTAGTATGATGTTAAGTAATATGTAAGTATACTTCAGTAAAATTTTCCGACCCTAATACCAAAAATTGCCAATTTTATAAAACATTATACGTATATATATATATATAAAAACGAGGATTTTTCGAAATATTCAATGTCCTATATTGTATAGAAAAATTAACCTAATGGTTCCAAAATTTTACCACATATATAGAATACCTATGTTAACACCCAATTAAATTTTCAAGTCTTTAACATTGTCCGAGTTATCGTGAAATATTGAAATCGAATTCGCCGAAATTTCAGTTTTCGTGAAAAATGCCGTTTTTTCATCATTTTCGCCGTTTTTTTTACCGCATAGCGTCAATTTTGAGAAATTCAAAAAATGACCTAAGAAAAGTACCAAGTACATCCACTTTGCTACCGGAAACATACCCTATTCGTGAAAATCGGAGCATTATGTCGGGTAGTATTTTTGTACACAGACATAAAAAAAAATAATAAAAAAAAATTGGGAGGAGCTGCTAAAGAGCGTAATAAAAAAAAAATTAAATTATTATGACTGAAAAAAAAATTTGGGCCGGTTTTTTAATATGCTGCCCCTGTAAATGAAGTCTAGTCACGCCTATGATATATATAATATTATTGCACGTGTTTGTGTATTATAATAATATTATGTTATGCGTCGGAGACTTCTTTCGAACGAGTCTTTTCTTTCAAACACTCAACGTCAACGGATATAATATAACAATATTTATTATTCGTGTTATAATATTATACTTTTTAATAATTATATTTTGACCGAAAAGCCCGTAGAATAAACCAATATTTGCATTGATGCAAAACGTATATTATATAATATTATATCTGCAGGTACATAATATACTCACGCCAGCAGTGATTCGTTTCCCCTTTCCCTGTAATATATTTTTATATTATATTATAATTTCGCATTTTAAATTATTATTATTATTGGTAGGCGCATGTATAAAGTATATTATTATAATATTAATAGAGTAGGTGTTTAAGTATAATATTATATTATGTGTTTATTATAATAAATAATATTGTAATATTATAAAATTATAATAATATAATATGGTACCACAGTCACATATTATTCAATGACGAGGAGGGGTGGGTGGTGGTGAAGGGGAAATGGTCGGACAGTGAAATGCGAAACACTTGTTTAATGAGTATAATGACGAATAGCAAATATAAGTATATACACTGTACCTAGATATAATATTTTATTACCTATACACACACATACGCGTACGTATTATTATAATAAATTGTATACAGTTCAATAATAATAATTATTATTATAACGTGTCCATAAAAATATTATAATAAATATCGTGATATTATACACCGCGCGTGTAATAATATTTATATTATATATACATATATATATTATACGAACGCAACGCCATTGCGTATATATTATAATATTTTTATTATACGATTGTATTATTATAATGTATAGTGTGATTTAGGCAGTGTAGAATATTATTGTTATAATACGATTATAATATAGATTATGAAAACGTCGAATCTCAATATATAATATCGTTCATCGTATAATATGTTATGATGGAATATTTTAAAAATATCATAAATATTACGTGTTTCACGCACGCGCTTTTAAATGTAAAATATTTATGCAAACAATATAATTTTTTAACGTTTCAATAGCAATTTTTTTTTATTATATTTTATATGTATATTAAATATTAACGATTATAATATATATTATACAAGATTACAATAACAATATTGTTTACGCGTTTGATATTATATATTATATAGTGTATACTGTATACCGTATATAATATCAATTTACAACGTAAATTCGTATATTAAATAATTTCAAATACGTTTTCAACTGCCAATGATATTAGTAGGTACCTATATATATTATAATATCTAATCGGTAAATATATTAATATATTATGTAGCTGTCGCGTACTCGCGCGTTAGTGATTTTGTTTTTACATTTTTAATACTATTATATTATTGTCGCTATACTTACCGTATAGGCTTATTGTATACTTGTACATTTTAATATTATAATAAATTAATATCGATGGATACAACGTCGGATTTACAATAATTGTGTAAAGTGTAAAAACCATATTATTATAATGATTTAAGTATCTGTTTTGTTATGTTATTTACTCGCGAGAGACATTATTATCTCCACGTAAAATTTTTTTTTTTTTTATATCATATTATTCATAACCGAAAATATTATATT
>JAIUCT010008324.1:0-15633 GCA_021307375.1 Tetraneura akinire
ATAATAATAATAATAATAATAATAATAATAATAATAATAATAATAATTATAATAATAATAATAATAATTATTATAATAATAATAACATTTTATAGGTATGTACAAGTTTCTTTTTCTTATTATTATTTTTTAAATTTTTTATTTATGAAATCAATACTCGTTTGAAAGATATCGTTTTTCTCGCGCTAATCGATAAAATATTATATATAATGTATAATAATAATAATTAATAATTATTAATATAATGTCTTGCTGTAGTAAAACACACGTCGTTATTATATCAACGTTAGTGCAAAATATAACATGATATTATTATACAAGTTACAAGCGCACGAGTCCCCATTTAGAGTAGGTAGTAGTTATTGTATAGCAATAGTTAGTAGGTACTATACGAGTATAATAATATATTATATTGATATTAAACTAAATTATTATTTTTTATTTAAAATTTTAATTTATAATACGTCATCGAAAAAATATTATTTACGCGCGGCATCGTAACGTCAAACGGGGGGCCTATAAAATCCTAAATAAAAATATTATAATAGCATATTGCGCGAAGCCGGGAAGACCAATATTTTCGTGGGATAATAATTACGGTAAAAATTAATTTCAATAAAATGTCCACGACGTGTAAAAACCATCGCAAATAATAATAATAAAAAATTAGAAATAAAAATACGCGCTGCGAATGAAAATCAAAACAAAATAATATTTTATATAATTTATTTAAATAAAATTTTAATTATATTATATATTGTAATTTATATACCTATCTAAATCGTGTCCTGCTGCTTATTTTTACTGTTTATCGCCATATTAGGTATAATTATATAATAATATTATGTATATTGTAATATTGTATAGTGTATAAGTATAACTATACTACGTTTCAAGAGAGAAGGTACACGATTCGCGCATCCAACTGACGCCGTCAACAGCGCGGAGGCCCGATTTCCACCACTTCTTACCGCCCGACGGCTCGCCAAATCAATTATACACCCCGATAACTTTGAGTGTTACGCAGTTAATGTTGTAAACAATAGTCGCCGTTTAAAATTTTAAATTATGTACGTAGGTAGAGCTACGTATGCAAACGAGTCGTTGCCGACCGCCGCCTGAACGTTTTACGATCGTAAACGAACGGGCGATATTGGTGGGATATGCGCATCGGCGGACGAAAAATCGTGTACCTTCTCTCTTGAAACGCAGTATAGTACGTGTGAGGATAATTTATTGTAATATCGTTGTTATCAAATTATGTAACGCGTCTGCTGCCGTCGATGATTATCAATTTGGGTTTGTTGCACGAGTCCGCGGACCGTAGCTGCTGCGGGTCACCCCCGTCACCGGCGTGCGGATCGTTGTTGTTGTGCACGCCGCTGGACGACACGATCTCCTCCTGTGACATCTCGCCGCCGCGGTGCTTTTTCTGTATCAGGTTTTCGATGTTAAACGCGTGGTTGTGCGTAGACACCACGTTGTCGGCGCCGTTCTGTTTGTCCGCCAATGACGCGGCGGCCGCCGCCGCCGCGACACCATTCCTGCTGGCGATTTGAAACTCGGGATACGCAGAGAAATGATGGTGGTGTTGCGAAGTCTGCGATTGCTCTTGCAGCAACGACTTGATGTCCTGTTGATTCTGGACACAAAACAAACTCGTCAGTTATTATCACAATCTTATTTTTATCCTATTTTATTTTGTACAATATTAACATTATAATATTATACTTCTTATATATTACACAATATTCTTTTTTATACTCGTAATTGTGCGATCGCTCAAAACGGTCAAAATTATAAATAATATAAATTTATTTGTGAATTTTTTTTTTATGATATTTAATTATTAAGTACTATTGTTTTATTTCTTTAAATAATTGAATATTATCATATTATTATACCGCGTGATGGTGCAGATTATGCTGCTGGTACGGCCTGTGCCGGCGCATCCGTCTCCGCCTGTAGTTACCCCGCTCGAACATGTCCGCCGCGGCCACCGGGTCCAGCGTCCAGTAGCTGCCCTTACCGCCGCCCATGTTGTCATCCATGCCAGTACGGCCCCTGGGTATCTTGATGAAACAGTCGTTGAGGCTCAAGTTGTGCCTGATGGAGTTCTGCCAGCCCTGTCTGTTCCGCCGGTAGTACGGGAACTTTTCCGTAATGTAATTGTATATCTCGCTCAACGTCATCCGCTGATTGGCCGCGGACGTGATAGCCATGGCGATCAGCGCTATGTATGAGAACGGTGGTTTCTCGTTGCATCCAACTGTGGCCATGTCCACGGCTGCGGCGCTTTGTTCGACAGGCTGATTGAACAGGCTGGTAGCCGGCATCTGCGAAATCACACCACGCGTGGTTATATAAGTAAATATTGCATAATATTAAAATATATTATACACATTTTAGTCACATAAGCGAAGAAGAGAGGCTAAATTATTTTAAATTAGTATAATATTAAAATCTGTATAAACGAGAATGACATAACAAGGAGTGCTATTTAAAAATGTATAAACAATAATTAAACTCGTATATTATAAGATAGAGGAGAAAGTTAAATTTTACAATGATGTGTGTCTTTTTTATCTGTTTTATGTATGAAGACACTTTTTCGACCCAAAATAATGCTTCGGTTTTCACAAATAATGAAATAACATAAGTTTCCGGTTGGAAAGTGGATGTAGTTGGTACTTTATTTAGGTAATTTTTCAAATTTTTTAAATTCGACTCCAATATTTCGATCCAATATTTCACAATAACTCAGGAAATTTTAAACTTGGAGACATAAAAAGTATTTATGGTATTTATGATATTTATTTGCGGATTCTTATTATTATTTTTCAATATTTTACAATAACGTTAAATTAAATTTTAAATAGACAAAACATTTTGAAAAAAAATTGAAAATTTGAATGAAGTATATTGGTTACTTACATATTGGTTAACGTAATTCTGTAATATAACAATATAAGTAAAATTTTAAAAATGAATTTTTTATTTGTGTTTAAATAGTTGAAATTTGAGTAAAATAGATATTTAAAATATTTACTTTCTTATTACGAGGATATTTCAATATTTTACAATAATGTAAAATAAAATTGACAACATTTTTTTAAAAATGTTGAAAATTGTATTCAAACTTAAATACATATTACTTAACTCAGTTTCAAATAATTGTGAATATTACATTTAAGGGGGTTTTTTTTGTAGCTGTTTAAAGGATAAAAAGAAGAGCTGATACTGATGTGGGAGGATACAGTTAGGTCTAAAGAGGATAGTGTTGAATTTTGATTAAAATTTGAACGTAATGATAAATCATTACCTACATTAGAAAAACGATTCTGAGCGAAGTACTGTCATATTTGGGTGACTCATTTAAGGGTTTTATGGGCATTTATATTGAATGTAAAGACTGATAAATGTACATGTTATATTAATTAATACATATATTATCTAATGAACTTCGCTCAAATTCGTATTATCGAATAGTAATGAATAATGATTTATCATATCATTCAAATCTTAATCAAAATTCAACACTTTCCTCTTTATACCTGTGTATCTCTTCCAAAGCGGTATCAGCTCTTCTCTTTACATTTTCACGTACTATATATTGCAATGTAAATTACGAGATGTTTGAAAAAATAGTAAAAATTATTTTAATAATATTGTAATACGTATAAACGTATAATATATAAGTTGGTAAATTCGGGAATACAAATTTTGTAGATTTTTAAATTAAATTTTGCACTATTTGTCTTATTGTATAATATAACGTTCTCATTTTAACACCGAAACAAGAATATACCAGAACTTAAAAATTGTATTTTTATCAAATTAAAAGTACTGAACTATTAATTAACCGTGGTATTTTCTAGTGGTCCGTTTGCTATGATTATTTACAAAAATAAATATACTTATAGCTTTAAAATATTAAAAAAAAATTCCATAATAATTTGTCTTACAAAAAACATAATAACATTTTCCTCGTGCCAACTATAATGTTAGGTATAAGTATACATTTATAGTTTATTGAAAAAATAAATACATTATAGACTAGACTTAAATTTTGATTTTGTATAATATACAAATTATGATAGTAACATTTTGGATATTTTTCACCGGTCAGATTTACGTATGTAGTTCCGACTTGAATACACGCTTTGACTTTTGGAAATTTAAGTTTTATTTTTTTTTAAATTTTAATATTGCTGAGGTGTTTGAACTGAATATAACTATGATCGCCGTGTGTGATGACGTAATATAATTTCATACTCTGCATACATTTATTTAACACGATTTTATTATATATGACACGTGTACGTTGTACATATACTCACGGTATTTATTAAAGCTTGTAAGTTGCAGATATTGTAATTTACGTTAATTGTACATTGTACATAATATTATATTATAATGTGTACATACGAGTATAGGTACAAGCGTACAAGACATTTGTTGAATATTTGGGATAAGTTTCACCAAATGCTCTCGAACAAACGACAATTAAATGCCATATCGAGTCACAAAATACTCGTATATTCGTATATATTATTTTTGTTGCAACTTTATATAAATGAAAATTCGTATTTTACATTTAATTATTTTACTACCTACAAACAAATAAATAAAAATATATAGTATCGTTTAAATTTCGTTTATCTCCGAGACCTATATAACGTCTAACCTATTTATTATTCTGTTATAATTTTTATAACTTTATTATATAAATATTTAATAATATGGTTAAGTTAAGGGTTAAGTTAGTTATTACATAGAGTATATTATATATTATATTATGGTAAAGTCATTGACTGTAAAGCTATCCACACACGTTACGATCGACCTGTCAGTTATGCCTGCCGGCCGGTGCGTCTGTGGGTTCCGGCCTTCTGGGTCGCCTTAACAGTTTCAACTGTACAGGCCGCCGGAGAAAATATGAAAACTCGTTCGTCCATCCGGCCGACTGCGGGACTGCGCAGGCGTATCGGAACGTGTGTGGATTCCGGCTCCGGCCAAACTTCCGAGTTTAATTTTATTTCATATTTACTACACACGTGCCAAATGCTAATATAGTGAATATACTGAAATACTCGTACGTCCGATACTCATTGCCGGACAGATTCGCCGGAATGTGTATTGGGGTTACAGTTAGTCTGCCCGGCCGGTCTCCTGCGACCTGCGCAGGCAAAACTGACAGGCCGATCGTAACGTGTGTGGCTAGCTTAATCGGTGTAATAATGATTGCGTATATGAATTCAAAATGTGAAAAAAATAACATTATAATATGTTAGGTTAGGTCAGTCGATTTATACATTAAATATGTAATGGTTTATGGTCATATAGTTTAGGTCATGTAAAGCTTACCGCAGCTGGCTGTGGCATTTGAGGTTGTTTTTCTACAAAGTTCACCGTACTCTGTATTCGCATCGTTTCCTGTAAGATCGGTAGAATCCTGGACTGAAATATGTGTTGGTAGTGCTGATGGTACAGAAACGGGAGCTGATGGACCAGGGCGATTGTTGATAAGTTTTGCGGCACCGGAGGCAGTGACGCTATCGCCTCGAACAATATGTTGTGCTGCTGATGACTCTGCACGGTCTCTTCGTTCTTCATGTCCACAGCTTCCGCGGTACGGCTCGGCACTTCCGGTGAATGAGGACGGCCCCCACGGTTCATCTATACGTGAAACAAATTATTTTCATAATATTATGTCATTAAACGTTCGTTAAAATTAAAAGAACACAAAAGCATCATAATGTTAAACAATTATAAGTTACAATTTGTGACATCGTTTTCAATAATATTTTGAACGTGCACCTATTATAATGTTGAGAAGCATACACTGCGCGATATTGACGTAAAATATACCTTTATTTGACCTATATAACCACGTTCATTTGGACCGTGTTGTTTTATATAATATTTTATACCATTTATAAATTACAATTACACCTATACGCTGTTGGTTTGTTGTTGCGGTAGTTTAGCTATTACGAAGAAAAGAAAAACGCTATTCGACAGAGTTATATAAAAAAAGAACAATATTTACATAAAAATACGCACCTAAAATTTCGGAATTAATATAAAACAATCTTACGTACAATTGAAATCTAGAGAAGTTATTCGATTCGCACATAATATAATATACCTATATATATATATATATACGATTTACCTACCTATATAATATACTGGTATTATTTATAATATAATATTATATTCGTATAGCTCAAACTTTTTATACTTAAGGTACCATTAAAATTTTTCTAAAAATTCGGAGGCATCATATATCAGGGTAATACTATATTACATATAGCTGATATTATATAAACGTGTTGTTTCAAGTATTTGATTTTATCCATATTTTCATGATTGTATTGGCAATTCGTACTAAGCCGATATTATAGTGTTACAAAACTCATCAAAATCAAAACATTGTATATTACTATATTAACATTATATTATTAAACAAAATGTGTACGCTTAATACTTTAAATATGTAATTTCGTGGCACCCCTAATTCAAGTCCTCGATCCACATTTTATCAAACGACTACAAAATACGTGATGCTACAGGTACATTATACGAGTATATGTATTCTTTGTATTCGTCAAAGTATAAAGTTTAATAGTTTAAAATTTTTTATTTTTTTATTATTTTTTATAAATATTTTAAGCCTTTATAAGGTACCTCATAGTATTTGCAGATAAATAGTACCTATTTATTATTGTTAGTTTGTTACACATATATAGTAAATATACTCGTATTATATTATAATAAACTAATAACTGATGAAAATATTAATTATGATAAATATTATAATATGAGGTCGGAAGTAGGCTTGATAATTTTTTTCTTTAAATGTTAGAATAATATTGCGAGGTCGTTCACATATTATATGGTTATATAATATTATATTATAATATGTATCAGTTTGTTAGTATAGTTATTAAAATTAATGTCACTCACCGCAGCAACCAGTGGCGTATTTGAGATTTTTATTGGATTCAAATTATTATTAAATACTATATTATGGAATACGTATTAACTATACACAATAACGTTTCATTCATAAAATGCGTATACTGCGAAGTATTACTATATAAAAGTAATAATGTTATAATTATCTATACAGTAATTCTTCCCGTTATTAATATGCTAGTATGCTATTATTAGGTATATTAAGTATATCATTCAACAACAAAAAAAAAAAAAAAAAATTTATGAATTTTTTTTGTTAATGCAATTCATATACGTTGTGATTTAATTGTTTCGGTTAAAATAGAGATTATAAAGTTATAGATAAAATTTAACGTAAGTACTATATTAAATTTGGAATGTGGGTACCAAAATCGTTGTATATGATGCCTCAAACTGGCGAGGTGTGTACATTTCAGCTGTCGGTGCTGCACTATTCTATTATAATTATTAATTTGGTGAACAGAAGTTGATAAACAAACAGAAAAAAATTAAATAAATAATATACTTATTTTGTCTATATATATATGTGTATATAATATTGCAATCAAATTTTAACCAAATAAAACAATACGTAGTGCAAAACATTTAAACGTTTGTAATAAATTATACGATAAGTAATAATTTATCAATTGTATATTATTAATAACGATTAAGATATACGCGTAACTATTTACTCTCGAGGTGATGTAAACGATATTCCAAAAAACACGCTTTTAACGTATAACGCATATTTATAATATATTATACTCGTATTATTATTATTTATATGCTCGCTACTTATATAGTTTAATTTGTATTAATAATAATTGTATTATTATCGTGAATATTATAATATGCTGTATAAATATCTATAATATAATCTGTATTATAATATTATGTTGTACCTTGTACCTATATAATATTACAATGTTATTAGAATAAAAAAAAAAAAAAAAAAAATTCGGATAAAATGCGCGTATACCCGATAATAAAACGATAAAATTTAGAATTAAAGTAGGCATTATATTATATTGTTTTTTCTTCCTTCCCCCGCAATCTTACAAACAATAATTGGATATATGTATAATTTGTAACACTATTATAATATAAAAATTGTAATGTATGATGCACGTTGTATATAATCTAATATAATAAAAAATATAATTATAATATTAAATATATAGTTCGCGTGAGTGATAGAGCGTAAGTGCTAGGTGGCGAAATAAATGGTACGATTTCGTTAAAAATATTCTATAAATATTGCACAATAAAAAAGATTCGGGTTGTCATCAATCAGTTGTCAAGTTTATCCACCAACACCCCCTCGACCCCTCTCAGCCCCACCCCGCCGTACACTGCACGCAGATAAGATATACGGTTATAATATAATATAATATATTATATTATGTTAAGTTGTTTACTTTTTTAAGCCCGTTAATGTTTATTGTTTTTGCCGCATAATCCCAATACTAATATTTAGTGGAAACAAACAATATGTATATAATATTACAAATGTATAATTTATATATATATATATATATTTATCGAACGTTTTTTTAGGTCGTCCAAATAGTACGTAAATATTGCGTGCGTATATTTTCTATAAGCGGATTAAACACATCGTTTGGGCCAAGTTTCGAACGGTATGTGTATAATATAGCCACGCAATCACCTATATGTACATACATACATTGTATATAATGTACAGATATACCTGTTAAGAGAGGTAAAAAAAAAAAAAAAACGTTTATTTTATATTATTGTTTCCCCTATATACGATTCTTATCACGTATTTACATATATCTATATAATATGTAATGTCAAATGTTTCGTCGACGTCCTTTCGGTTCGGTATTGCGTGAAATACTCGAATATAATATACGTACCGATGTGTTATATATGCCGGGTTGCAGTCTCCGAGATGCTGTCCTATCGGTCAACAAACTCGTATATATATATATATATATATATTTTTTTTTTTTTTGTAGTCTGAAAATAAAAATAAATAATATTTTGAGTTAATTTTTACGGATATCTATAATAAATAGTTCCTTGGAAGAGGGAAATAAAATATTGATCGACCCTGTATCATAATATATTATAATATTATTTGTTTCGTGATTGTTTACTACTATGATATACGAGTACCTATATTAATATTATTATTCGTTGTCGTTCAAACGCGAGTCAAAACGAATAAATTCGAAACCAACTTAAACTTGGCATAGGTACCTAAAATTTTAGTGCGTTCATGTCTCTTTAAAGTATCGACGAGAGTGTTAGTCCTATAAAATTATCTTTCTTTGATATATTATAATAATTACATCATATCGAAATCAACCATAATATGTAAAATATGTAAAATATAATGTATAATAGGTATACATATAATCAAAGGTGTAGGTGTAATTTTTTTATGGGAGGGGTTTAAAGTATGAACCACGAACCCCTAGAATGAGATATTTGAAAATAAATTACCCGACATAATTAGATTAGGGTGTACTGTGTAGGTTATTTTAATTATTTAATATAGTAATTAGGTATTACCAGAGCCTGATTTATAAATTTTAGGGCCAGAGATTTTGATAAAAAGAGGCTTCTTATAAAATTGTTAATTTATTATCCTATTAAAAATATTTATTTATTTTATTTTATTCATTATACTCGTATGTTACATTTGATTACATCG
The DNA here is from genome assembly GCA_021307375.1 of Tetraneura akinire. NCBI lineage: Eukaryota > Metazoa > Arthropoda > Insecta > Hemiptera > Aphididae > Tetraneura > Tetraneura akinire. Next base: position 9,653 of record JAIUCT010008324.1, read on the forward strand.
ACTTTTTCCTGTAGGGACTATCGAAAACTCATAAATGATGTCATCATCATATGATAATTTTTTAATTATTTCATTTTCAACTGTTAACAATGTCAGATTATCTAGCCTTACTTGAGATAAACACGATCGCAATCAAGTTTTTACTCGTTTTAATAAAATATTTTATATTTCGTTAAAAATTAAAAGAATAAAAAATTCTGGTCTTCAAAATAATTACAAATATTAACGAAAAATATGAGGCCACTCCAATTTGAGGCCAGGTGACTAGTCACCTAAGTACTCGCCTAAATCAGGCACTGGGTACTACAAATAAAAAAAAAAGTTTAAAAATAATTATAATTTACACTAAATGCTCTTGTCTATAAATCTATAATATTATTATATAGTTTTAATATGATTGTTGTATTTATAGTAATATTTTCATTACAGGACACGGAGTAGTCAAAAAGTTTATTATTATTATATTGCACCTCGTAGGAATACACTACGGTCGTTATTATGGTGACCGGTCAAAATATCTCCGAAAAAATATCTCCGGTCAAAAGATCTCCGTCAAAATATCTCCAACCAAAATATCTTTATTCAATAATATCTCCAGTCAAAAATATATCTCCTGTTAAAATAACTTTATTCAAAATCATCTCTAATCAAAAAATCAAAATACATATATATATATTGTGGCACTACTTTTGAATATAATTATCGTTAATTCGATATAACATTGTAAATGTATTTAATTATCACTATTCAGAATTCTGATCTATACCTGTATATATACTGCATATCTACTTATTATGTGGATATATTATTATAGTTTAAAAATATATGGCTATCAAAATCCCATCTCATAATAATTTATATATCTGTACAAGACAAGAGATATTTTTGATTGGAGATATTTTTGATTGGAGATATTTTTGATTGGAGATATTTTTGATTGGAGATATTTTTGACTGGAGATATTTCGACTAGAGATATTTTGACCGGAGATATTTTTTCGGAGATATTATGACATGGAACCGTTATTATAAGGCGTATATATAGGGTGGCCAGAATTTCGCTATTATAAAAATGACGTTTGAAATAAAGGTTTGCAATAATAATTCATAATATGCGTATAAACAAAAAATGTCTATAACATAATATTCTGATCGTTCTGTACGCGTTATAAATTTATAATTATTGTTAACAATCGTCGTCGGTGTAATATCCAATTTATAACGTACAACAATATTATAATATTATATATTTTATGGTCGCGATATAGTATTTTTTTCAATATTATTATATTTGTTATAAATTATTATTATTATTTTGTTTTTTTTTCCCCCATTATTGCTCGTATACAGTCGCACGAAAAATGTACGCGCGCGTAATAAATCGTTATTTAATCTATTCCGGCGATAACGATTTCAGTAGCCGCGTTTCCCCCTATAAAAAACGACACAACGTCGGGAATAATAATAAAATATATAATATATTATTATAATTGTTATTGTTTAATATTTTTCAACGCGCCCGCGATAAAAGACAGACGCTGTTGTGACAAATGTGCCGTTGATGCATTTGTGTATAGGAAAATAAAATAATGATAATAATAATAATAAAAATAATGTATAGTTATATTTATGTTTGTTTTTTTTTTTCACAAACAATATTTATATATTCGAAAACACTAGACCGAAATCGCAGCGAAAAACCTTATTTGTAAAACAATAATCAAAAGTAACGATCACCAATATATAATTTATACGTATATATTATAATATAAATATATATATATATAATAATAATAACACGTAATTTCGACTTATTTATACGACGGTCAACGACGATTGTCGACGAATATAGTTGTATACGGTTTCATTAATAATTCTGCGGTTAAAAAAAACTATACGATTCGAACGCCGTCGGCGAAAAAAAAAAAGTGTTATATATAGAGGAAATAAACGTACGTATATATAAATAAAAAAAAAAAAATTAAAACAAAACGAACGCACATAATACAATATCATACCTACGCGTATTTTGATAGGGCATAACAATCAAAATAATAATTCGCGTACCTACATAATATAAACCGTGTATAAAATATTATAACACAATACTCCGACCGCAGGTTTCTCCCCCGATAAATCCCCTTCGCACCACCATAGCTATATAACTACATAATAATATTATAATATACAGGTGTGAGCGATACAGGTATATATATGCAAATGACGATCGCACGTCAACACAATATTCCGATAGTTGGTATCCGATAAGAAAATACTAAAATAAATATTATCATTATAATATACGACGACGATATTTTTAATATATAAAGCGTTTTTTTTTTTTTTTTTTTTTTTACTATTTTTCGCCATTTTTATATCGCAAACGACGTTTAGGTACCTATATACATTTGACCATCTATATTTTTATTATACGAGAGTTTAAATTATAATGTTTTCACTCGGCAAATCATATCGGATAGAAATAAGATAGATATATAGACAAAAAAGAAACGCCTCGTAATAGACATAATATTTTATATCTGCAATAACAAACAGCATTGCGTGTCGCATATTAACCAATGTCCAATATAATAATATATAAGTAGTTGGGTACAATATAATATTATACCTTTTATTTATTATTACGTATGTACCCGGGTCGCGATTTATGGTATCACATTGTAACACATAATAATATAATAGTATATCTATTATCTATATATTATTATATATTCGTCGGAAATGATTGTTACCGCGACACGCTTTTCGAACTTAAACACGACGCCAAACGTAAATAATAATAATAATAATAATAATAATAATAATAATAAATATGATAATAGCATTTGTATATATTATATATATCATAGGCGTGACTACGGGGGCAGCAGGGGCAGCATATGCTGCCCCTGTAATATTCAAAAAGGCCGATTAGTACTTAATTGATGAAATGAAAAATAATTTTATATTATTTCATATTTGGAAAAATGCAATATAACATAGGTAGTAACTAGTAATGTAGTATTATTATTTATTTATTTTAATAGAATCGTAAACTGTAATCGCAGGATTGGAGTCTATAGCGGCTATATATAGTCTTATATAGGTATAAAAATAAGACTAATGGTAATAGGTGTAAAAACAAAATTATTACAATGCATTAATATAGGGGCCTATTGAAAATTCCTCTATGTGTAATATTTTCCATAAAATTACATAATAAGACCCACAAACCATAGAATAATATAATATATTACTCTATGGCCACAAACACACATAATATTATTTATGCCAATTAAAAATTATAATCTATGTATAAATTTAATATTATGTAAATTGATACAGAAAATATTATGTAATTCTAAATATCTGTGACGATAAAAATATTTAGTACCATTTCGGTTGTGTAGCTTGCTGAGTACATGACAAAACAAATTTGTTTTGTCATGGCTGAGTAGATATTAGGCGGTTGTAGTTTTAATATTATTATTAATATTTTAATTTTAATTATAAATTTAAAATTATAAATTATAAAAAATGAGCTGATACTCCTGCCGCACAGGATACAGGTGTGCGAATCATAGCGTTTAATTTTACTTAGAATTTGAATGCAATGATAAACCATTGCATACGAAAAAACGATTCTGAGCGAAGTTCAGTCAGATTATAATTTTCGTTTGAACTAAAAATATCAACTTAAAACAGCTATAAAAAAAAATTGAGATTAGGGATTTTTCTTATATTTTAGTATGATGTTAAGTAATATGTAAGTATACTTCAGTAAAATTTTCCGACCCTAATACCAAAAATTGCCAATTTTATAAAACATTATACGTATATATATATATATAAAAACGAGGATTTTTCGAAATATTCAATGTCCTATATTGTATAGAAAAATTAACCTAATGGTTCCAAAATTTTACCACATATATAGAATACCTATGTTAACACCCAATTAAATTTTCAAGTCTTTAACATTGTCCGAGTTATCGTGAAATATTGAAATCGAATTCGCCGAAATTTCAGTTTTCGTGAAAAATGCCGTTTTTTCATCATTTTCGCCGTTTTTTTTACCGCATAGCGTCAATTTTGAGAAATTCAAAAAATGACCTAAGAAAAGTACCAAGTACATCCACTTTGCTACCGGAAACATACCCTATTCGTGAAAATCGGAGCATTATGTCGGGTAGTATTTTTGTACACAGACATAAAAAAAAATAATAAAAAAAAATTGGGAGGAGCTGCTAAAGAGCGTAATAAAAAAAAAATTAAATTATTATGACTGAAAAAAAAATTTGGGCCGGTTTTTTAATATGCTGCCCCTGTAAATGAAGTCTAGTCACGCCTATGATATATATAATATTATTGCACGTGTTTGTGTATTATAATAATATTATGTTATGCGTCGGAGACTTCTTTCGAACGAGTCTTTTCTTTCAAACACTCAACGTCAACGGATATAATATAACAATATTTATTATTCGTGTTATAATATTATACTTTTTAATAATTATATTTTGACCGAAAAGCCCGTAGAATAAACCAATATTTGCATTGATGCAAAACGTATATTATATAATATTATATCTGCAGGTACATAATATACTCACGCCAGCAGTGATTCGTTTCCCCTTTCCCTGTAATATATTTTTATATTATATTATAATTTCGCATTTTAAATTATTATTATTATTGGTAGGCGCATGTATAAAGTATATTATTATAATATTAATAGAGTAGGTGTTTAAGTATAATATTATATTATGTGTTTATTATAATAAATAATATTGTAATATTATAAAATTATAATAATATAATATGGTACCACAGTCACATATTATTCAATGACGAGGAGGGGTGGGTGGTGGTGAAGGGGAAATGGTCGGACAGTGAAATGCGAAACACTTGTTTAATGAGTATAATGACGAATAGCAAATATAAGTATATACACTGTACCTAGATATAATATTTTATTACCTATACACACACATACGCGTACGTATTATTATAATAAATTGTATACAGTTCAATAATAATAATTATTATTATAACGTGTCCATAAAAATATTATAATAAATATCGTGATATTATACACCGCGCGTGTAATAATATTTATATTATATATACATATATATATTATACGAACGCAACGCCATTGCGTATATATTATAATATTTTTATTATACGATTGTATTATTATAATGTATAGTGTGATTTAGGCAGTGTAGAATATTATTGTTATAATACGATTATAATATAGATTATGAAAACGTCGAATCTCAATATATAATATCGTTCATCGTATAATATGTTATGATGGAATATTTTAAAAATATCATAAATATTACGTGTTTCACGCACGCGCTTTTAAATGTAAAATATTTATGCAAACAATATAATTTTTTAACGTTTCAATAGCAATTTTTTTTTATTATATTTTATATGTATATTAAATATTAACGATTATAATATATATTATACAAGATTACAATAACAATATTGTTTACGCGTTTGATATTATATATTATATAGTGTATACTGTATACCGTATATAATATCAATTTACAACGTAAATTCGTATATTAAATAATTTCAAATACGTTTTCAACTGCCAATGATATTAGTAGGTACCTATATATATTATAATATCTAATCGGTAAATATATTAATATATTATGTAGCTGTCGCGTACTCGCGCGTTAGTGATTTTGTTTTTACATTTTTAATACTATTATATTATTGTCGCTATACTTACCGTATAGGCTTATTGTATACTTGTACATTTTAATATTATAATAAATTAATATCGATGGATACAACGTCGGATTTACAATAATTGTGTAAAGTGTAAAAACCATATTATTATAATGATTTAAGTATCTGTTTTGTTATGTTATTTACTCGCGAGAGACATTATTATCTCCACGTAAAATTTTTTTTTTTTTATATCATATTATTCATAACCGAAAATATTATATT
>JAIUCT010008333.1:0-32389 GCA_021307375.1 Tetraneura akinire
AAACGCTATGATCCGCACACCTGTATCCTGTGCGGCAGGAGTATCAGTTCTTTTTTTTTTTTTTTACTCTATACATGTATGTAATATTTTTCCTTATAGAAAATTGACATTAAAAAATATGTAGAATAAATTTATATGGACGGAATATAGCATAAAACATTTTATAATATATATAATTAATTGTCAAATGACGTGGTTTTAACACAACGTTTAACATCAAATTTAATAAATTCAGATTTCTATAACAAATTAAAAATGTCTGCAGGCTTACACAAAAAGTCCACAACTGTATTATAGTTTACCATATTATAATTTAATAATAAATAATATATTATATTAGGTCAGGCAGGGATCAATGATGTATGCATACATGCAGGCCCGCGCTAACTAGGTGTGCAAGGTGTGCAAATAACAAAGGCGGCCAAAACTTAAGGGCGGTCTTAAACTTAAAATAATCTCTATGATATAGATATGGTTGTTTTTAGATAAAATTAGTTTCAAGATTTAATTAGCATATCAAAATATTTTCGTTATTTTGATAAAAAATTCGAAATATATAAATATATATGTGTATCAAATCATAAATAATAATATATTATCTTATTTTAAATATATTATATTAATAATAAAATGTTATATCAAATATAATAATTAATAAGTTACTTAATTATTACATTTTTATAATGTATTATAATTTAAATATTTTAATTTTACATTATAAATATAATGATGTAATTGTTAACATTGTTAAGCAAGTTATTATTTATTTATTAAACAATTGTTTTTTCTACATTATATGGAGAAAAAAATTCTGAATTACTGTTTCTAGGTACCAGGCGCGGATTCAAGGGGGAGCTAGGGTGCTCAAGCACCCCTTATCGTTTGACCACCAATAAAATTTTTATTTTATAAAATATATATTTTATATATAATTTTTATAAAAAAAATTTTCATAATTATTATTGTAATGTTAATTAAAAGTAATATTTATTAAAAATGTTAATGTTGAAAAACTTTTTATACATACCTACATTTTAAAAAAATGAAAAAGTATATCTCTACTAATATTTTTTTTTATTTTAGCACCCCCTGTCAAAATTTTCTGGATCCGCGCCTGATAGGTACAACTTGTTAAACAAACCCTTACATTTTTTTTTAATGGATAGACCACTGTAGTAGAATACTATAAAATATTACGATTATGGTATGGTGTAGGGGCAGCCATTATTCTTATAGCACAAGGGCAGCTAAACAGGTAAGCGCGGGCCTGCATACATGTTATGAATTAATGACACATACACCTACACCTATATATAATATATACTTTATTCTTATACTCTACGAAACGTCGTATTATTTTACCTGAATCCAGTCTAAGACCATTTTTGCGAAATTCGGCGTGAATTGCCACACGTGGTTCACGGTCAACCCGGCAAAATCCACCAACAGTACGGTACCTGCGACTTGAGTTCTAGGTTCGAGAATGGCGGCTTCCATCACGAGCTGGACACCGCGGTATATTTCTGTCAGGGTGCAATTCTTCACTTTCCATCTCTCTATAGATATGTGGGCGGAAAGAGGAAAAACACAAGTTATATTATGTTATTTTCTGTGTAATGTAAAAAAAAAAATAAATAAAGTTTTAACAGGAAGTAGTGGACGAGTTTATTGTCTTATATCGTGTTATAATTTTTATGACAATATACGATCCATTGAGGTGATATACAATAAACGTTAAATTAACCATCATGAATTATTTACGATTACGTTTCGTAATAATTATTATAATTTATTATTATGTAACACGTATTATTATCGTGGTATAAAACAGATAATACGGCGATTTGTATCTCATTATTGTATACTTAGAATAATTAAATATTAAAATGGATCGGATAACCCACTCTTCGCGAGTTGAATAAACTTTTTTTTTTTTTTTTTTTATTTACGAGTATATACGAGGTCAATATAATTATTATATTAATATAATATTTGTATATATAACACTATACGGATCATATAATTTTAATTATATTTATATAAATTAGCGTAATATTATACTATTAAACGCGCATGACCTCCGCGTTTGAAGGACACTAAAATCATTCCTTAAAAATCATCCGCAGCCCTCGAATTTTATACTTAAAAATTTAAATATATATTTATTATTATTGCAGGAAAAAACAAAACAATATAATATGTTCAGACCGACGACCAGGGCTTAAAGTTGGAAGGAAGTGCAGAGGGGGCTCAAATACCATAGAAATTTTGAGCGTTCCATGTTTTTTTTTATAAAATGTAAAAACCATAAATTAATACAATTACAACACATTAAAGAATAATATAAGTCCCACCTATAACCTAACCGATAGTGTGATAGAACCTTACAACAAAATATAATACGTATAAATACGTAATTTATATATTATTGTCTTTAGAAAACTTAACAAAAATCAAGATGTTTCTAAATAGGTGATGCATATAATTAATAAAACAAATAATTATTACTTTGTTATTGAGCGTTCTAGCGAACCTTTTTAAGTAGTTGATTAAAGGGGACGCTTTTTTCGTGCTCTCAGAGGTAGGAGGACTGAGTCCCCTTGCGTCCCCCCTCACTTTAACCACTGCCGACGACGGTCGAAATTAAATTATATGACGTATATATTCTGACATCCTTATAACTCTTTTCCTGCATGCACATTAATACACTCAACAATCGCGATTATATTATGAAGCAATCGAACGGGACAACCGATAAATTATAAAAATTAAACGTGTAAAATGATCGTAAAAACGTCTAATTAAATCAGAAAATCAGATTATATATGAAGATCTCATCGAATTTAATCTATATATACCTATGAATCTCTATGTATATAAGCGAAATAAACTTATATTCTGCAGTTAAGGTTTGGTTCTCAGACTAAACACACCAGCTGTAGTATTATCGGATAACAGCGAACAATCATCTATACAATTATTTCTACTAAAAGTTTATAATAGTTTGACAAGATTACGTTATATTCAAGTACGTATAATTAATTATTAATTAAAAATTCGAGTTGGCCTCGTAGTTATTATTATTATACGTTGGATCATTAAACATTATAATAATATATTTTCTATATAATTCTTCTTCTACAAAAATATTTTACATTTAAATATTGAATAATAATATAATATTATGTTTTATGTTAAGTGAATACTTGTTACAACATAATATACGTACGTCCACATTCCATGATTAATATTCGTCTGCCGTGTTGATCACGCGATGGTAAAACTGTCAGAATGTTTTGCGCGAAGACGTTTTTTTCTAAACTCGGCAAGAGATCGTTACAGTATTTCGGATTTTTCTGACGTAATTTGTACAAACTTTTCACCTAATAAAATTTCTTATTTTAATGTACAAAATTTCAAAATACACATTTTAATACTATACGAAATGTCAATTTAAAAAATAATACTCGGTATAATTTGAATAATATTATAAATATTAATTATTTAATTTTATATAAGTAAGTCATGCATTACTTAAATAAATAATTTGAATTTAAATTAACTATACGAGTAGGTACGTATTCTAAATTTAATTTAAACGTGTCATACATTATTATATAATATTTATAAATATTATTAATTATATTACTAATTAATAATAAAGATTTGGAATTTAAATTAACTATATTATTATATACGTATATTGATGTATTATAAATTAGATTTTAATTAATATTATTGAAATACTACGTAAATATTCATTTAAAACTTAAAACCAGAATTAATTTAATGAACTGAAAATAATTATTAATTACATACAATATCATGTTATTGTTTATGTTATTCTAAGCAAAACTTATAGTTTACATCCGAAAATAATATTATTATAGTATATTATATTATATTTCACCGCTTTAATTCCCAGTTTTCGTTTGATCGTTTAAAATTTTCGTATATTTGCATAATTATATTATTTAATACAAAAAAAATGATTACATAAATTTATAAAGAATTACGCGTTTATATTTATATATACTTCAAGCCAATAATTTTGTTCAAGAATTTAGAACTTTAAATATAATATTAATTATTTCGGATTTTTAGGTCAAATTATACGTCAATATACGTCATATTTTAATATAGTTATCCGTAGAAACGTTTAAAATGTGTTTTGTGGTCTAGATTGTCAAATTTAATCTTTTACGTTATTAATACTTATTTGTTTATATCATATTTAAGTCAACCGATTATGTACGTATAAATATATTATAATATATCATGATGTGTACTGACTCTTTTGAATGCGCTTTCTGGATAGAATTTGCAAACTCTCAAGAAGGCCAGTAAGTAGAGTTCTGTGGTTTCGTCTGTGGGAAGGTAGAGATTTTTCTCTTCTGAAAATAAAACAATTATAAAACTAATTATAATAATAACACGCAATATATAAAATAATTACGTCGACCAAGAGTGTGACGTGTATAAATATAATAGTTTATATTTAAACTAAATGTGCGCATATAAAATGTGAAATTATTTACGTGTACAGGTATAAAATAATATTCACTCAAAATGATTTTTTCTTTACATAAATATTAATAATTAGTATATAATATAATAATATATACTCTTTTTTTTTGGCGTTGTTATTGCGCGACACGTCGTTTGAATTATTATCTTTTTGGCAAACAACGTTTTCGTGGGATTTTGGTTTAGAACGTGGCAAACCGCGCGCACGCAAATATACGCGTTCATAAATTCAAATCAAATATACAAACAAATGGATCGTATCGCAATATATAGAACTTAAATAATTCGTTTAAGTACAATCGATTGCATTATCATCTCTCCGCGCGCGCAGAAATATAACCCAATAATTGAAATATCTATAACCAATAATTGAAAATATTATACTAATATATTCGTTCGAATCGAAAAGCAAAATAATTGTCGTCTAAAAAAAAAAATAAAAAAAAAAAATATCATCGTATCCGTATAATCGCGTTCGAGTCACGTGTTGTACATATTATATAGACTAAAGACTAAACGTTAATATAATATATTACAATTTCTCGAAACGTCGTTTACAAAACGGACCGTGACGCGTTATTATAACAAATATTTTATTTTAAAACTAATAATTAAAAAATAAATAATAGGTACGTTATACGATTAAATACACGCACGAGGCACGTAATACGTTATACGAAATTGATTTAAATATATATACGTATATAATTAATATATTATATAATACGATATTATGTCGATAATTTAACGTTAAACCGATACCGTATACCCGGTATATATAAATATATGTATATTATTATAATAGTGGTAAATGTCAGAATATTTACTATATGATCGTTAAATCAAATAGTTAACCATCGTCCATCACGCTCATACGTTTTTAAACGAGTATATACACGAACCGACGACAAGGGAGAAAAAAATTATATATAGTTTTGACTGCACCGTTGAAAATTGCGGTTTCGTGATGTATATTATTATATACATATATACGTGAAAGGCGAGAGGGTGATAAATTCAATTTACGAGTTGATAACGCCTCCGAGTTTATTGAGAATATTATATACATGTGTGTACTCAACGTGTTTTTAACGCTGCACCCCCTTTAATATTTTATATTTTTACGTGCGATGAAAAGAAAAATATAATTATTCGCGAAAAGTAATAATACGTTATATATACTCGTATATACATATTATATTACGTGATTTGTAACATATATAATATATTTTCTAAGTAACCGTATTATACTCTAGTCTATTGATGCAAGACGAATAAATGAGAAGTACGAAAAGAAAAACGAGTACTTATATCGTACGTTCGTAATTCTTCTTTTATTAATATAAATTATTTCTTTTTTTTGGACATTTTATACGTAGGAATATACAGGTATATACGAGTATATTATGTAGTTAGATAAACGTAAAAATATAGCGTATTATATAATATCATAATATATAGGATAACGTTAAATCAAAGTGATTACGAATCTTTATAAGTCTATAACGTTGATATAAAAACGATTAGGTATCAATTTAACTTAATTTTAAATAAATTTAGATATATATTTTTATCCAATAAATATATTTTAAATATTTCAAATAATATTTCAATCAAATATTTAATGTGTAATATAATAATATTAAATCGCGTAAAACGTGTGATTTTCGTATTGAAAATTTGAACTACCCTGTATATTATTAAATTATAACGCATTAACGCGTTATTCGATAATGATTATAATAATATGGATAAGTACCTATATATAACTATGTAATATACGAGTATAGTAAATGTGACATAAGAGTCGTACGAAAAATATTATAAAAATCGATGTACAGTTAGTCGATTATTTCGCGATAATAGTAAAATAATTGAAAAAAAAAGAAAAGAAGAGCTAATATATACTTCTACCGCAGGGATACAGGTGTGCAAATCATAGTGTTTAATTTTAATTAGAATTTGAATGCAATGATAAACCATCGCATTCGAAAAAACGATTCTGAGAGAAGTTAGGTTAGGTTAGGTAGTCCAGTCGGATAATGTAGGTATATTTATTAAAATTTTGACATTTTTTTTTATTAAATATTTAAAAAGCAAATTTTTATTACACATATAGTACATAAATGAACACTCTATAAAATTTTCAAGTCTTTAAGTTCAATATAAATGCTCATAAAATCACTTGTTACCTAAATGTCCATATCTGACAGAACTTCGCTCAAAATATTTTTTGAACATTCAAATTTTAGTTAAAATTAAACACTATGATTTGCATACCTGTATCCCTGCGTCAAGAGTATCAGCTATATTTTTTTATACTTTAAACAACTATAAATGTTCTAATCTGGAAATGTAATAATTCACAATTAATTGGAACTGAGTTAAGTAAAATGTATTTAAACTTCAATAAAATTTTCAAAATTTTTTTGTCAATTTTATTTAACATTATTGTAAAATATTGTAATATTATAAAAAGAATCCATATAAATACTTATTAAATATTAATTTTACTGAAATTTCAACTTTAAACACCTATAAAAAAATATTGAGTCTTGAGATAAATTTTCTTTTTATTATGGAAATACGTTAAGATATATATAATCACTCTGCTTCAATAAAATTTTCAAAAATTTTTTAAATGTTTTAGCTTTTCAATTAATTTTTATTTTAAAAGTGTTGAGAAATAATAAGAACAATATTCGTATGGATTCTAAGATTTTCGTTTAAACTAAAAATATCAATTTTAAACCGGTATAAAAAAAAAAATTGAGACTTGGGGTTTTTCTAATATTTTGGTATGATGTTAAGTAATACCATAAATTGATTTAATTCATTATTCTATAAGCAATGGTAATACGTAAGTATACTTCAGTAAAATTAATGTCCAAAATTGCCAAAAAAATTTTATCAAACATTATATAGGTACATAAAAACGAGAATTTTACGAAATAATCAAAGTTAGTATATTTTGTAGAAAAATTAAAGTAAAAGTTTAAAAATTTTACCACATGTATACCTATATTGTATCTATTATGTGAATACCTAATAAAATTTTCAAGTCTCTAACTTTAAAATTGTCTGAGTTATCGTGAAATATTGAAATCGAATTCGTTGAAATTTGAGTTTTCGTGATAAATGCCGTTTTTCGTCGTTTTTTCTATCGCATAGGGTCAATTTTGCGAAATTCGAAAAATGACCTAAATAAACTACCAACTATATCCACTTTCCATCAGCCGGAAACATTTAAGTATTCGTGAAAATCGAAGCATTATTTCGGGTAGTAAAAGTGTCTTCAGTCATAAAAAAAAAAAAAAAAAAAAAAAAAACATACATATTATTGTAAAACCAATACATTCTTCGCTTCGCTCAAAATCTAAAAAAATAATACGTTCGGATTTTCAATACGATATAATAATATACGAAACATACGTTGAATGGAATTTTGCAAATCAACGGCGATTATTGTTTAGGCGTTTTATCTATACAAATCGTTACTATATTACTGCACGTGTTATGTAATAACTTTATCTTTATCCGAGTATTATCTCGCGAGTCTGCAGAGGATAATAATTATTCGACAACTTTACCTACGTTTCTCGCGGTCGCCCATTGTAATAATATTATACTAAATATAATATCGTGGACACGGCGTGTATTATAAGTATGTGTATAAGTACTTTCATTTTTACGAAATAATAAAATCTCGATAAATATAATAAATAATAATAATGGTGGATACGTCTTATACATCTATCGTCGTGTTCATTTTTATCGTTATTGTTAGTTTTACAATGTTATATTGACGACAAAGACTGCGTCAGGTCCGAACGATCGTCGTCCATATGATCGCGACGAAGAACGACGAAGGCATAAATGTATAAAAAAAAAAAAAAAAAAACAAAAATCGTAGGTAACGAAGTATTATTAGAATATTATTTTATATAAAAATGTATGCGCAATCCCGTAAAATAAACAAAACAAACTTATATAAAAATATAAGAAAAAAAACAGTACATGCATAACGCGGTAAAAAACAGGTCATCGGCTGCAGTCGATACGCCTATATGTGCAGACGTATACTATAAAATATTAAATAATATAAAAATGGTCGTAGATATAAGATTAATAATAATAAGATTAATAATAATAATAATAATAATAATAATAATAATAATAATAATAATATGTTACTAAATAAAACCGCTTCTATATTGTATATTTTTTGTTAAAAAATACAGACGTTTTGTAAGACGTCTTATATCCATTATATTATATTCAAACACAAGTGGGTCGACCGAACGAACCTGCAAATCGCCTCGGTAACGACATCGTAACCCAATTACCTTTCGTCTCGATCTATAACCATATACCGGAGTGAAGTGAAATAATAATAATTATATATATATATATATATATATTATATATTCGTCCATACAATATTAATAATACGTATATATAATAATATAATGTGTGTGTGTGTGTGTACACTATTGGTAAATCGGTCAATAGATTTTTTTTAAAAAATTTTTTTAAGACGAGACGTTAATGACTTATAATAATAATAATTATTATTATTTATTACACTGCGGGTATCGTAGACGCATACAGGTATCTGCTCTCTCACTCTCTGCGTGTCTGTTGTATTGACATTTAATCTTTGAATTTGGGTTGATCGGTCTCGGTATATACGGTAGTCGTTTGTCGTAACGATAAAATATTAAATTTTCATAATAATTATGGCTAATTTGAATTTTTTTGTCATAAAAAAGATAATAATATAAAACAGGATAATGTATTTTATAATAAAACGGATTTTCGTATTTTTTTTTTTTTTTAATTATATTAGAATTTCATATAAAAACATTTCACTTTACGCGTAGAAAAAATTAAGTGCCTAGAAGAGATTCAAACCAGTAGCGCCAGAGTAGTCAAAAAATATTTAATCAATTATTATTCGCTAAATATTAATATTATATTTTTGAATATTCATCGTCTTTATACAAATAATATTAGTGAAATTTAATTTAAAATTTTGTTTATATATCTATTACACATAACATTTTATCAATATTAAGCAAATCCACTGAAAATAAACAATTTTGTGTGCTTGATAAAATAATATAGGTATAAGTTATATTTATTTATTTTTTATAGTAGGTATTTGCATTCGATAATAATTACGAATTAAACTAATTATTTAGTATTTTATTATAAATAAAAACTAAAATTCTATTTTTAAATCTCAATATCGATAAAATATAACAAATTCGTTATAAGAAATAAATAATCCGATACGTATTATACGCCGTATATATAAATAATTGATAATTAAATATTTTTATCACGATCGGAAATACTATAATATATACATTCGTATTTACTGCCCCGACAACTAACCTCAATTTTCACTGCGTTTAAACTTTTATATCGATACTTAATTTATCTCGTATTTAAGCCAAGTCTGAATTTACAGCGAAAATTAATATTGGCGGTATGAATACAGTAATAGGTACCTCCAGGGCCGGATCTTAACTTTTTAACACCCGGGGAAAATTAAAAATATACACCCTTTTCAGGAAATTTCAGTGAAATGACCAGAATTAGTATTATTTTTTTTTTTTATGAAAAATCAAGCACACTGCACACTCACATAATAGTAGTGTGACGTGTGAGCACCAACCATTTATAAAGCCGTTTGCAATATACTGGACCAATAAATTATTTATCACAAATTATTTGAACAATTTTAGCTTGAAAACCAAAAAAAATTAATTTTTATATAATCAAGTAATATTTTTAAAAGAACTTCAATGGTGTATTTAAAGCTAAAATTTATGGTAAATAATTCTAAGTTTCAGGTTTAGAAAAAATAATATTGGTAATAATAACATTTATGACTTTTGTTTCAAAGTGCATTTTAAAACCTTTAAAATACGCCCACGAAAATTATACGCCCGGGGATAAATCCCCGACTCCCCCCCCTAGATCCGGCCCTGGGTACCTCTATAATATATTATGAAACAAGAAATAGTTCAACTTCAAAGCGTTCAAACAAACGTGAGTAATTCGAGTAGGTATATAAGAACTAAAATAAATGTTAGTTTAGATAATTATTTTGTAAAAATTTAAAAAAAAAAAATTGCGACGGATTGTACATAATTAATATATCGATCGATACACATTTTTTTTTTTTTTTTTTTTTTATTATCGTATATTTTGTAAAATAAATTCTTGAGACAAAAAATATAACTCAGCATTAACGTTATTAAAAAAAATACATTGTTGCGTATTATCGAGATAATTTTACGGACCATTATAAAAAAAAAAAAAAAAAAAAAAAAAAAAAAAAAAAAAACACTATGAACTTAACGAGATAATAATTACATAAAATAAATAGATTTAAAATTATGATTTTAACACGGTTTTAATACATCGATATATAAAAGGTTTTCGACTTGCGTCCTTTTATTTACAATTTAATAGGACTCGAAGGATGTTTTCTATACCTTGTGATATAATCATTTTTCCGAAACGTTTACGGAAGTGTATATATAAAATATAAACTCTCGTAATATTTTAAATCGTTATTTGACGAAAAACAGAAATAACACTTTAGTATTTTAAGGAATAATAATGTAATAATATAGTGTTTTATACAGGTATATACCTGTACGCGCAACGACTTATATTATAATATTATAATAAAAAAAAAACACGAACGGAATATTAAAAAAAACAAAATTATATTCCGTAGCCAAAAATGTTTTCCTATCGTTTTTAATATTATTCATTGACAATATAATAATATTATAATATAAGACGATGATTCAATTTGCGCGCGTGGGGTTTTCTTCATTTTTTTATTTTATTATTTTTTTTTTTTTTTTGTCATCCGTGACCTTGCAGCAGGTATAAAAATGCTCATCGACATGTGACACAACCACACAACCTTGCATTTTTTGAAAGCGCGCGTTAAATTTTTTCAGTATTAGGTATAATATAATATTTATCGAATTTTGCTAGTTTTTTTTTTTTATTATTATTAACAATATTTTATCGAAACGTTTCCTTGTATAATGAATTAATGACGGTTATTTTACCATATAAAATTCATTATTAAATTAAGGCTTTGAATTATTGAATAATGATAATCGAAGTATAATGGCCAATTTTCCACATCAATATAATATTAAATAATTTATTTATCGTTAAAAATGTGAAGTATTATGTATATATACGTATAATACCTGCGAATAATTTAACTCAATTTTATTAGTACATATAATTAGTAAAATGTACTTAAAAAAAAAATTTACATACCCGTTTGAGCGTATAATGATTTAAATTTTTAAACATTTGATATTAAATATACGAAACGTAATATTATATTTTATTAAATACTATAACGAGTATTAGATAATTATAGCAGATGTAATACGTAAATCGTGTTTATAAAAAAGTAAAAAAAAAAAAAAAATGTATTATTTTATTTTTAAGAGTTTAAGATCCTTTATTTATATCAATATATGAATTTATCACTTATAGGTACTTATTTCATTTTTGCGATTGCTATTTGTGGAATGACCATAGATCCGGTTACAAAAAATATAAATAACGATTTTGAATTATATAAATACTATTCGTAATTTCGTAATAATTCGTGTATTATATTGTTTAAAAATCGAATCGGGTTACTATTAAAACTATACTCAAACAAACGTATCATAATATTAATATAAGTCCGAGAGATGTGTCCTATTATATATAAAATATTATGATGTAAAGTATTACGTTCATACGTTCATATGTACGTATTGATGTTTTATCATCGAAAAACAAAAAAATTTGATTTCAGTTTAATCGATCGGTGGGAAAAAAATAAAAACAAATAACATAACACGTATTTTTTAACCGTCGTGATCAAAATATTTATTTATTTAATAAATATAAATAAATAAATAGCAAACAACAACTTCTGCGATGTACACATCATATATATTATTTATATATGCGTTTCGCGTAATATATTATTATTATTATTATTATTATTATTATTATCATCATCATCATCATCATCATCATCATCATCATTATTATTATTATTATTATTATTATTATTATTATTATATATAGATAACGCCAAGTCGCCAACGGACGGGAATACAATTAACAACACTAATGAACATTATTGTTTGACGGCGGATCAGGACTTTATAATAGAGGGATGCGGATTTTCTTAGTAAAACCCGCGTTTCGCGTTTAATATTATTCGATTTTATTAATAATTCACTTTTCGCTTTCGAGGAGAGGCTTTCGCCCCGTGTATACGTATATACTTACACGAAAACGGCAGTAGAATAACTAACTTAAAACGATAATGATTCGCCGACCCGTCTCCCGGACACGACCATATAATACGTATATTTATACATGTATATACTTATACGTATATTAATAATAATAATAATATGAACTTAAAGGCGATAATAATTTATCACGACAACAGACCGATGCTGTCGAGCATAGGAAAATATAATCCAATAAGATTATGTATATACGTATAATGTATAACATTTTAAAGGTTATTATATATAATATATTTATAATCTCTCGACGTTATTATCATTTTTATTAGTTTTTAATCTTTTTTTTTTTTTTTTTTAGAAATTGATAATAATTTTGAAAATTCCAATCCAGTCATCGTTACACGTCCGTGTAATATCGCGTATACAGGTAATATTATATAAAAATTACGTCACCCTATATATACAATATAATAAAAAGGAATATATACGTACGACCTTATTATGTAATAATACGCTCATTAATACGATCATCGGTTTGAATCTCAATAAGAGTGATCGTTGACCTTAACCGTTGGCCTTATAAAATCGCCAAATCCCGTATTAGAGGCACATTACGTACAATAATTATATACCCCTTGTATAATAAATAACGTTAAACCTCCACCTAAGTAGTACGATAATATTATAAAAATATTTTTATTATTTACCGATGGTATACGTAAACGGGTACGATATGGAATAACAATCAAAATATTATCGTGGTCAATGTCTTGACTGCGGAGGATATCCTTGGACGTCTCGAATACGAGTATACTCGCGTGTATACGTCATAATTTATCGTGTTCCAACTTCGGAAACATCGACGAAGAAACGTAAAAAAAAAAACGCGATGTACCTAACGTATTAAAACAATTATTCGGATTTTAATATTTTTTTAATATACATTTTGTGAACAGGAAACGACCGTATTATTATGTGTGTATATTTGTGACCTTTGTATATATGCGTATAACATTATTATTATTATTACCTACCTGTCCTACCTGTTTACCTTTGTTCTTCTTTAGAATATATTATAATGTATATTATAATATATAGTATAATATATTTCAATGCAAAGTGCATATTTTATTGGTTGATCTTACACATAATGCTTTCCAATTTGTTTCATATAACGAGGGTTTCAAAGCTACAAATTTTATTTTGCATTTTTAGCATTATGGGTCATTTTATTGGTTATTAATGCATAATATTTATTCAATATACGATAAAAATTATTATTGTTCAATCCAATGCTCAAAATTTAGTAAGTATAGGCTTTCTTGGAATTTTAATTTTACATAAATTTTAATATATTATATTTTGTTTGAAATGGTATGTTTAGAATGAATAAAGATTTCTCCAAAACGGCCAAAATATATGCATGTCAACACTAAGTCATAATTTAAAATTTTTATTTTATTTTTTAATAAAGTAATAAATAATATAATTATATCTTATTTATAAATTACAAATTGAATAAAAAAATATAACCGGCATTTTAAGATCATTTTTTCATTTTTAAGGTCATTTTTGTGGTAAAATGAATTTTTTAATAGCATTTTTCGTTATTTTTTATATTTGCATGGTTCTAAGTACATTCAAATCCGGGACCTAATTATAATAATATAGAGTATAAATACGTTAAAAATACCCCCAACAAAAAAAAAAACAAAAAAAAAAAAATACTTTACGATTTTAATTTTCGAAAAATGATTATTATTTTTTTTTTTTTTGGTGCCCACTGTTCATCAGAAAACATATTTCACATCAAATCGTGGCGAATCTGCCGTAAAAATAAATTATAAAGTAATTATATATTCGTATGTGTGAACTCGCGCAAATAATAAACATTATTTAAAATATAAATTTAAGTCTAATTTTCTCGCATTCATTTCCCATGTCCTGTATATTTTTTATATTATATTATTTTAAAACGCAATATCGTATACAATGTGTAAATACAGCTATGAAGACGTCAAAAATTAATTTAGATTTTTAAAAAATTATTTTAAAATAATCATCATTTCGGAGTACATTCCATATTTTATACGAGTATTTATTTTGGATCTAATAATTAGACTTTAACGCCTAAACGCAGCCAATCGTATAAGAATACAGCGAAAACATCAATTTATATACAATATAAATAATAATAAATAATAAAATATAATTTATTAGTTATACGTTCTTTTTTTTTAAAAAAAAAAATTTAATATTCGTTTCGATTTTATTAATTATTGTAGGTAATAACTATAAGTGTAAAATTTTGTTTCATCGAAAGGGATTAAAAAATGTTTATATTTATATACAAATTATAATTTGAAATTAAAATTTAATAAATAATAAAATTATAAAATATATTCTTATTCTAAACGCATTCACAACGATGATGAAAGTAATGAAATACAACATTATTTTATTATGTAAATTTTATTACTTCTTAAACGTTTAATCAAATATAATTAAATGTACCTATGGGGATAGGTAGGTATTTGATGAATTGTTGAAATATATAAAATATAATTGTTCCAAAAGAGAAATATGCAAATTTTATGTATAAAAAAAAATAATAATATATCTAATAGAGTATAGTTATATGTTAATTTATAGATTGAAATTTTAAAAACACGTGTTTTTTTATGAAAATAACCTATTATAAATTATAATACAATAAAAATATAAATATATAAAGATTATATTATATACATATTATATGTATTGTTATCATTAGTTATAATGACGATGATATATTGTTATAATGACATCGTGTCGTAGAAAACACCGTATTATCACTTTTGTTGTTCATTTTTAATTTTCTAACCCTTTATGTAATTTATTTAAAAATAATGTTATTTTGTTATTCGTAAAGTACACGAAAAATATATTAATTAAACACTATATATTATATATATATATATATATAGTATAAAGGATAATGAATATTATTTTAACTATAATATGTAGAAAAAAAATAAATAGTAATTGTTTAAAAAATTTCCAATTAAAATCAATTATAAATGAGTTAACGAATTTTCAAATGAGATTAAAAAACTTCTACGTTTCTATATTGATTACAAATATAAATAATTAAAAAAATACTCATGCAACTACGCAAAAAATTTCTGAATTACAAAAAAATACACATTTAAAATTTCCAACTTCACTTGAAATCTAACGTGACGTCAATATTAGTGGTTTTTTTTTATTTTATTATTATTATTATTTATTTATAATTACCAAAGGTTATTAAAACTTTTGCGGGAAAAATCAAAAACGTCGAAACGAAATATTATCTAAAAAATTAATTAATTTTAAAAATGCATATATCTTTGAAAACTAATTATATTTACTCCAAGACTTCGTTGGGTTGTTTTTAAACAACCGAAAACTACTTGTGTTTTATAGACGGTATAGAGTTTGTTTTCATATAAAAAAAAAAAAAAAAAACCCCAAAAAAAGTAAAAAGAGTTATGATATAATGATGGTACATTGGTACTGCGTGTCCGTAAAATTATGATAATTAAATACTTAAAAAAATGATTCGTATATAAGGTGGGTGAAATTTTGGTTCAAGATAAATATATCCTTTCCAATACGGGATAACAGAACGATGGTTATAATTAATTTATAATTAAAAAATAATTAATATTTTTTTTTTATACATATATTATACGTTAAAATTATAATATAAATATTTATTATTAATATTTAATAAATAAATAATTAATATTATTTATTTATTTAAATGATTTTTTTTTTAGCATTAGTTCGTAAAATAATAAAAATATAATATAGTATTTATATATTTAAAACAGTTATTCTAAAATTTCAATGAAAACGTACGGTTTTTAAAGATACTTAATGAAATGAAAAAATTATTAGAAATAATTAAAATATCCGAAAATCGTCTTTTTATTAATTCCATAAAAAAAATTCGGTAACTAAAAACAACTCGAAATATGGCTTATCAAAAATTGTTTTTTTCCTATTCGCATTCGACGTGGCATTGAACAGATGATTATATTATCGCATCCGTCAACAAAGATAATAATAAATGTTTTATGTTTATTGTTTATATATCTGATACGCAGTCTGTATGGTAAATTGGGCTTATTACAGGTGTGAGAGTATACCTGCACACACATGAACATTACTCGAATATATACAACACATTTGTTTGTTTGTTTAATAACGATTTCACGAGTGATATTGACGTTGAAATAATAATTTTTTGACACGTCCGATTATTGGTGAAAAAAGAAATTATCGATTTAATCGTTTAATTATTTTTAACTTTTTAAGTAGCAACAAATATTATTATCATCGCTCGTAATATCATCGTTCAACCTTGTACCTACTTAACTATACTTTTGTGTATTTATTTATCTTTCTTTCTTTTTTTCGCGAGTTTCACGTTCGTGTAATTTGTTATTTGATTTTTACGCGCTCGCAGCAGTGACGAATATCTTATAATATAATTATGTCCCGTGATATTACAACAATTACACAATTAAATCGCCACACGTATACGAATATATATCTATATATAGAAAAAAGTGTATAATCATATTATAATAATATACAACGATAACACGCGACTTATCATCGCGTGAGTTCGCTGTTTTATTTCATTTTCGTTTGACGCAACTTCAAATTCGTCCGACCGAAATCTATATTTATACTATGTATAGATTAATAATAATATATTATTACAAAACAACGTCGGTTGTGCTGTGATATATAGTCAAAAAAAAAAAAAAAAAAAAAAATTAAAAAAAAAAAGAAAATTTGTTTTAAAAAAAAAAAAAAAAAAAAAAAAAAAAAAAAAATTGAAAAAAAAACGAAAAATTTGTATAAAAATATAATTCACGAAATAAAATTAAAATGACGGATATACCTATCGTTTTTATTTATTTTAAAATAAATAGGTACAATAATATAATATTATGAGACAATCCGCAGGAAAACTAACCGATAACTCGATAATATGATAATAACATGATAACCTGGTTATTATTTCATTAATTATTAAAAAAAAATTAGCGATTTTTTTTTTTTTTTATTTTTTATCGGACCCGTGTACTGTGTCATACTCGTGTGCAAAAATGACCGATTACTACGTTTATAATTTGCTTATAGCCAAAGTAGAATTTTGATTAAAAACGTACAAAAAAAAAAAAAAAAAAAAAAAATTATTCGTAAAATTTCAAGAAATGGAGAGACGTTATCGTTATCGTGGGATTAGCTTATGTCGTACGAACGAATTAATATTATACGCTCGTTGTTATTACGACGAAATTGCGAAAACGACCTAGTCTTACATTTTTTTTTTTTTTTTTTACGACGCGTTTGTAGAGCATCGATAAATTGGACCAAACGGCGATGATGAAAAGTTTTCATCAAATTCCGTCCAATACACGTCGTCGAGACACAATACTCTAATATTATCACCCTGTATACACGCGCGTGTATATTATAACATGCGAATATACGTGGAGATTATATAACCACACATCACGAATGCAATACCTACGTCTTTCTTTTCTTTTGCCCTAACCTGGCGGACGCGGTCGCCTTGACCCGCAACAATCCGCCTGCACGTTCCATCATGGGTGTGTGTGTGTGTGCGGTTTAATAATGCGTATTAAAATATTATACTTGCGGGGCTCGGCTCGATACTTTTCTCATTTCTTCCCCCAAAAAAATATACCGACAAATCATAATTACAAGTGTTTATCGTAATCGACGTGATCTATTTATACTCGTATATATGATGATATATGTGTGTGTGTATGCGTTCATAATAATGTTAAAATCACACACATACACACACACATTTTTTATAATATTGCTTAATTTAATATCTATATAACATATAATAATTATTAATAATCGCAACGTCGTGCAAAAATGTGCCACGCGTATATATAACCTGTAACGAAATAATATTTTGATATGAACGTTTTAATTACATCAAAGTAACTATATCGCACGTTCAAACGAATCATATTTTTTTTTTTTTTTTTTTTATCGATATACTAACTATATTTTTAATATATCATACTATCATATCGACACGTACAATGATTTAACTAATTAAACAAAAAACAAAAAACAATATATCGTATAAAGTTAATTATTATTCGTTATACCTACAACTATTTTTACCAACTATAAATTATTATAACGTACCTACCTATTATATTAAAATAAAATCTCGCTATCTCGCCTAGAGCGTCGAATGATAATAATAATGTACCTATTAGAATATACGAGTGGAAGTTATAATAAACAAAAATATTAACACTAAACTACGAATTATAATATCGTGTTATATTGAGTACGACATATTTTTACTTGTACGTATACAATATTATAATGTTGTATAGCTGAAAAACAATATAATTATACGCTTTGAAAATAGCACTTTAAAATCAATTACCAAATTAATGGTTCTATCGTTATTATATTACGCGTGTGACGTGGCACGCGTATAATTACAAATTCTTAACTTGATCGAGGAACGTTTTATATAATAATCCAGATTAAAATATAATAATATATACGTTTTCCTAAAAACGTGTAAATATAGGTAGGTATTTATTTTTATCTTAAAATTTATTCGTATTTTGTATGTTATGATGCGCGTGACATCGACTCGAAATCATTTTAAAATGAATTTTACTCTATATTCGTATGAGGAGTACCAAACATGACTATATTGCGATGCATGTTGGCGTGTTTTACTGCAGCAAACAAACGCAATCGACGTCGTTTAGTTTGTTCACAAATCGGATAAATATTGTGTTTGATCGACGCAGTATAAATATAGGAAAATTTGGAATATTGAAAAAACGAATTTATCTGAATAAAATATAGGCAAATTATTTTATTTACACTCACAATCAAAAATATAATCATTTCCTACTTTGATTGCATTTAAAAAAAAAGAAAAAAGAAAACATTTTATAATTGATTAAATAATTAGGTTGGTCTTATGATAAATAAATAAATATGTTTATGTTACTTAAAATACAAATAAATATGATAAAGTTATCTTATTATTGTTTCTGTTTATACTAATGTCTAATCTCTAATAGTTTAAAGGTTTCTCTAGTAGAACTAAAATCAATTTAATTATCTAAATGTGTATAAATAGCTATTTCATTTAAATGCATTATTTCTTAATTACCTTATTGTTTAAAATTTAAAATTTAAAAATTAAAAAAACACATAACGTATTTGTAATAATTAGGACAACAAATTTCTGATGGCTATTGTAATATTATTAATCTTTAATATTTAATAAATAATTTAAATAATTTAATTTTTGATTAAAGCGAAACGTGTGAACGTTAAGAACATGTATAGGCTGCAGAAATTAAAAATTCATTCAATCATTATTATTATTATTTTATTATTATTATTATTATTTTTATTATTATTATTATTATTATTATTATTATTATTATTATTATTATTATTATTATTATTATTATTATTATTATTGAAATATGATTTAAACTAGAATTATCCAACACTATATAACACTTGATTTCATCAAAAATACGTTATTGCATTTTGTCTCGTGTGAGTAATATTTAGAAAAAACACAAACTCACTATAAATATTATAATAAAATATTCGTATACTCGTATACACGTTTTGAAAACAACAAAATAAATTTATTCCATTGCAATACGACTGTTTAAATATAATATTATACATTTCACTGCAAATCCGATTGAAAATCGTGTTTTTCAATTTTAAATAATTGCCATTCGTATATATTATTATACGCGTGTATTTGATGTTCGTCCAAGTTTTCAATAATAATTAAAAATTATTTTATCAGAGTTGTATAGTAATTCTGTACACTATATTATTATACATTTTTGTGTTATTAATTCAGTATCTAAATAATATGAAATAATAATTGAAATCGGAAAATAAATATTTATTAAAAATTAAAAAAATATAATTTTTAACGTGGACTAAATCGTAATTCACACAGTTTAACTTTTTTTTTTTTTTAATTAATAATAATTATTGTTTATGAAAAAATATACGTCTATAAATAACGCGTAGATAATAATATTATTATTATTTATCGTGACTTTTATTGTTTGAGAACTCCACGCATAGCATTATTGCATCAGAGAAACTATACGCGGAAAATTAGAAGTATAAAGGGACTATCGGACTTTAAAACCAATTAGCGATCCCTCAAAAATTATGTTTAATTTACGCGTACTTAATATATCACGGGGGAAATTTAATAATTATTATTAAGGGTGTGTACGGTTCAAAAAGAAGAAAAACAAAATAGTAGAGGTACTCCGACCCCCTGCGTCCCTTCCACCAAAAATCGAGCACTGATTAGTAATAACTAATAAATAATAATACACGCGGATGAATATTTCTCTAAACTACGAGTATATAATATAAATTATAATCAAGTCGATAATTTCGATTTCTTTTCGTCCATAGCTCACTGCAGGTACCTCTATATATTATAATAATCCTTAATCCATATTATATAGACGTGCGCATTGAATCTTTTTTTGGGGTAGGTATATTAAAAAATTAAATTTTGGCGTTGATAAATTTAATTTTCGTATACTTATGAAAATTCACTCGTTAGATTTGTAAAAATTTCATCTTAATCGCAATAGAATATTATTTTTAAATTAACAACTGATACGATATTATTGTAATAATTGTGATATTTAAAATTGACTATATCTAATAATATACGTAAAATTAGTAAAATTATGGAACGGATTTCTTTGGAAATTTGTTTTCTAAGTTTAATTTCTCTGCTGTCTCTGAATTTTTAATCCGCTCACGCCTATATACCTATACTATATATACGACTTAATATATGACTTAATATACGTAATATACGTCTATGTAAACAATTGTTTATTATTGTTTTATTGTACAAAGCAAATGGCTTATTAGCTGCGCGATTTTTGTACCTATTTATATATCGACAGACAGTCTGCAGATAATAGGAAAAATAATATAATATTAACAATACGAACAACAATAATAATAATAATAATAATTATACGTATATTATAATATTATTATTGTGATCCGAACAATATTATAATAAATAATAAATTTTAATTATTAATTGCGTTGTTGTAGTAAGCACAAATCTCGTACTAAATAATATTATATTATATATATAAATATTATATGACGCACCAGGAATATCCATTAAACTTTATACCGCGTTTCCGAACGAGGTCGATGACACAAGCGTTATGTATACATGTATATATAATATAATTGTGAATTATTTAGATTACTATTCATCTGTTTTGCATTCTCGGAGATATGTATATATGTAATAATATTATATCGTACCTACCGTTTCAATAAAATATTTATTAGCCAATTCGGCGACCGTTTGATATATTCAGCCGAAATGACCGGATTATATTATGCGTATATATTATGCCTATTTATACGACGACATTCGTTTACGACAATGGCAAATTATTATATTATTATAGTGCCTCGTCCTGTTCACACCTCACTTGTCACATATATTATTATATAAATTAAAATAATTATGTCACCTTTTATTAAAAAAAAAAAAACCAAAAAAAATCTAAAATTTGCGTTATTTTTTCATACCTTATAAATGTTTCTCGTTTATGTACACACGTGTTAAATAATAATAATAATAATAATAATAATTATTATTATTATTATTATTATTATTATGGAAAAATTATTCGCATATACAATACGCGTCCAGGCTATAAATTAGTATCTGGACGATCGTATACGTATATTCTACCTATATATTATATATACGATTTAAATCGGGGCTGCTCTCTTATTATACCCCCAAGTCCAAGATTATACACGGAAAGTGTGTAAGTGGTAGGCATAAAATAAATTATAATTTATAATATACATATTATGATGATACACGTTAGATATGCCCGGAAACAAAAAAAACAAAAAATATTAATATTTATTTATAAAATTTAAATAAAATAATATATATATATGCGTATAATAACATTGTTTTTGGAATAGTGCCGAGGATTCATTTTCAAAAAACCATATATAATATATCGATATGTGCGTTTCCTGTATATAGATAACGCGGTTCGGGCAATATATAGATATGAAAAATATATTCTAAAAGAATATTATTTAAATACGTGTATTTTATGTATGCGCGATGATGCGTACACAATATAATATAATAATATTATACAATATAATGTTTTAAATTCCATAATGCTATATTATAATATATGTAATACAATAATAATAATAATATTATAATAATAATATTATAATAATAATATAATAATAAATATATTATAATACTAAATTCGATTAAACCATAATCGTACGAATATATTATATTATTACGCGATTTTACATAAATATTATATTCGAAATTATATTAATTTTTCGTCGTAACGCGACTATATAATAATTTAAAACATATTATATACCTAGTTACGAATCGTCTATGAATTATAAGTAAAAATTATTAGTTAAAATTGAAAAAAAAAATAAAAAATATTTTTATTTAAAAATTATTACTTGGGATCGGTCTTAATCTCAAAAACGAATTTTAGCACCACCCCGAATTGTATATTTGTATATACGTACCGAATTTAATTATATAATTTTAAATATAATAAGAATGACTTGTTCTCAAGTTCGCCTATATGGGAAAGATCTGTATAATTATTATACTATAATATGCTTATTCTTACATATTAATTACAGGCGTATAATGAGCAAAAATAATCTACTTAACAATAATCGAAAAATAAATAAACTAAAAATAAATTAAAAAGGCGAGATAATGACAAAAAAAAAAAAACGAAAAAAATACCGAATTTAATTGGAACTCGCTTAATTCGCGTATTAGATTAAATAAATAAAATATATATACCTATATATATATATAATATAAAGATTAGGAATACATTTTATTCGGGTACCTATATATATACCTAAATGTATACTGAAAATTCGTTCTTTCGTAGGTTATATAATAATAATATGTAAGTCACGTTTAAACGATGGTCGCGTATTTTCGAGGGGTGTGGGGGGGTATTCACAAATTTATATCGGTACCTTAATACGTATATATAATAATAATAATAATAATGACAATGATAATAATTATAATAATAATAATACTCAGAGATAAGGACGCGAAATGTAAATTCACTTGTATATACACGATATAATATTATATCGTTTTTAATTCTGCATAATATATATATTTATATACCTACGCCGAAGCCGAAACTCATCGCATTTAAAGTTCAAACAGAAAACGCACGAGCTCCGAGTATATACAATACAATACAATATAATATAATAATATATTATATTAATTCAAAACGAAAACAATATTAAAATCGTTGTATACGAGTATTAACGTCGACAAATGTATTCAAATATAATACGCGCGCGTACACCTCTCTTATTCTTAGCTTAATTATTTATACAGCGTATTTCTTCTCCTTTCAAATTAAAATAATTTACGCCATCGTCATTATTGCAGAGTGTTCCTGCGGGTCCAACACTCGAATCGGGTATACATTTATATTATAATATAAAACTGTACAAGAAGTAAAAACTATATACAAAGAAGAATTATATTATTACAAGTATACACAGGTATAGTCCGGAATATATTAATTGACTGTCGTATTATTATGCATATTATACGTAACGAGATTAAACGTCGTCGATTCTCGACGTCTTGACTCTTGTATATAGGTATAACATATAATATAAAAGGTACTTTTGTTATACATATATTATAATATACGCAGACAGCTCGAGAATAAATGATATGAATACCTACTTAAATATATAATATTTATGTATAAAAAGTAATAAGTAATTTAATTCGATAATTTGAAATCGTTTCGCGCGCGTATATAGTATGCTAATTATTATTAGACAACAATATATTATTATAATCATATTATTTTATATTATACACATATATTATAATTGAATTAATCCGCGATTAAAACTATATAATACTCGTATAATATTCCAATTCTTATAATCGAAAAATATGGCGAAAGAAAATCAAACGAGATTTTATTATAATATTATTATATTAGGTAGTTTAATATTTCAATATTGTATGCATCACGTATAATGTATATAACCTGTATTATAATACTCGTAAACTATATTTTTTTATTAGGAGTCCGTCTATTAAAAATATCGTATTATAATTCAAATTAATGTAAAATATACACGGTGTCCCAGATCTCATCGTAATATCTCTGCGATACATTTTTTTTTATTATTTAAGTTAAATGAAATTTGAAAATAGCCCAGTTGTTATGTAGAATAAAATTGTATAATGATTATTTTAATGGGTCGATCCAATTCTTAATATTTAATAAAAATCTCGATTTTTAAGAATTTTTTTTCATTTCTCGAAGAAATTATATATTTCTGATTTAGTGACATCATAATTTGTAATAATTAATATTACCTAATTTATTATCATGGCGTGCATAATATCATATTTTTACATAATTATGAATTCATTATTAATTATTAGTTATTAGTTTATTACTGTTATTAGTCATCAGTATTTTTCGATTAATTATCAATCACGAATTCTCTAAATTACTATCAAGGTCTTAAATAGTCATATTAAAAGTCATAATATCGATAACATTAATTTTACAAATTACAAACAATGACATCAGAATTCAGTAATATCATTTCTTTAATGAATCAAACAATTTCCTTAGAACGGGCATCTTCATTATGTGAAAAGGTCGACCCATTAAAGTTATCATACAATTGTGTTCTATAAACTTTCAAATTTCACCAAAGTTAAAAATAAAAAGTTATTTTTCCACGAAAAAATTCATTCAAAAATTCTTAATTTATCGCGGAAATATTACAATGATGAGTAAACAAATCTAAGACACCCTGTATGTACAATAATATAGAATTAAAACACGAATTATTAAATCATATACACGAGAAAAAACAAATTGCGATTCGTTCGCAAATAAATTTCACGATCGTCGAACGTTTGGAATACGTAAATTATAACATTATAAGTGTCAATGAGCTACAACTGACCTTTATGAAACAAACTTAATGTAGGTATTGTGTACTGCAGTGTACGTATGACACAATGTAAAACGTACATAATATTATGATATAAAAAATATAATATGACTAAACCTAATATGAATTTTTGAACGTAATGTATAAATGTTATGTAAAGATAAAGAATATATAAAATTGTTCAAACATATTATTTTTTTCTTAATTATAATAATAAATATTGTTAAATAAATATTTATATTATAAGATGCTTATAACGTAATGTATTGATATTTTAATGTTCAATAATATAATTCGATTTATATATGAACGTAACAATATTATAATATTATAAATTATTATATAGAATCTAATGTTAACAAGACGTTTTCCTAAAAAAAATTTACACGATTTATTTTTTATCCGATCGTAGTTAATTTTGTTTTATATTCGTACTCACGAGCACATTATACCTATTATATTGTATATGTATCGTATAGTCGTAGGGAAAAAGTTTTTATTTTAGAGAAAATATTTATAATAATAATAATAATAATAATAATAATAATAATAATAATAATAATAATAATAATAATAATAATAATAATAATAATAATTTAAACCTCGATTTAAACTCTTTGATATACCTACTTAATACCTTATACCTATATAATTAGTTAATAATATATGAAGATTAACGATTTAAGGTCGAAAAAAAAAACAATTATCATATTATAGGAATTATTATTTATTATATTATAATATAATATTCTTATACCTTCCTAAATGATATACCATTGTACCTACATTACATATACCTACACAATATACACGTATATAT
Organism: Tetraneura akinire; assembly: GCA_021307375.1. NCBI lineage: Eukaryota > Metazoa > Arthropoda > Insecta > Hemiptera > Aphididae > Tetraneura > Tetraneura akinire. The sequence continues at coordinate 26,812 of JAIUCT010008333.1, forward strand.
TATCAACGACGTTTAATAATTAACTATTAAAATATATTTTTTATCAATACCTATTACTTATATAGTTATATAAGTATAATACTTATTAAAATTAATTATTAATATGGTAGGTAATAATTATCATAATTATTGTTTTTTTTTTTTTTTATTTAATTTAAAATTATATAAAATTATATGTCTCAAGTTTATGAAACGCGTGAAATGTGTTTAAAACATTGAAAATGAAATTCGTATAATATTATTATATAAATATATATTGTAATGAATTCCAAATTATACGACTGCATATGTCAACACCTAAATTTTTAAAACACACATTATAATTTATTGAACATAAAATAAACTTGAGCTCGAGCACTTGTTTATACTTACTAAATTACGTGTTATACGCGTATTTAAAACGATAATAATATATATATAGATCGAGTCGTCGATTCGTATATTTAAATAATTTTGCGATCGATCGAACACTTGGGTCATAACAACTATATTATAGGATTATATTATTACCGTCGTTCGTAAAATTAAACGACCGTGTCTGTCTTGCGCAATAACTTTACTATGTGTGCGTAATATTACATATTATATAGGACTATTCGCGGAGGATATACTCGTATTTTAACAAATTCCACGTCTTATACGATCAATTATCGATGATGACACGTATGGTTTTAACCATTATTAGTTAACCGTTATAATATAATATATATATATATAGGTAGTATATAAACGTTGACCGTTGAAGAATCGGCAATTTATGTATATGGAAAAAAAAAGACATTTAGGTAAAATATCGTAAACGTGTATTCCTATATAATACCTATGTGTAGGTATATAATACGCGGTATAGTATAGGTATACAATTATCTACATAATATTATATGTATAGGTATATAATGTTATTTATATACCGCGGTAATAAATTATCACGTGGAATCAGGTAAATAAAAAATAATATATTATATACGGTCGAAGAATAAAACGAAAAAATATATTACCTCTGATGAGTTTTCGGAGGTGCTCGAGGGCTTCGGACCGTCGTTCCGGCGTCTCGCCCAAATCGTTTTTCGCCCGTTCGCGGTACGCGTCTTCGAAGTCCGCGTCGTCTTCGAACCTCAGCGTATAACCGGATCCCATTTTCAACACGGGTCCGTCCTTATCGACTTCCATTTTTACTGGCCGTAACCCTTTCACTTGCGGTCGACGCTGTTGGTGTGTCGCGCGAATCTTCTCGGGGGCGAAATGTCGAATATTATAAATATATAATAATAATAATATGTGACCCGATTCACTCGACTGTATTATATTATCACTATTTAAGTAATATTATAACGACGACGACGTGACCTATGCCTGTATATAATAAATAAATGTATAATAATAATAATAGGTATAAGATTCGTATACGACGTATTATAAAATATGGACTTTTCGAGGACAAAATATTTATTAAAACTTATCGGTTTAAAATGTGAAAAAATAAAATAAAAAGACCGATCGGCGGTGCGCGTCGCGTGTTTGGCCCGTTCGCGGGTACGACCGGTGTGCGAATGTGGCGGCAAAACGGTAAGTAAATAAATGATAAAATTAAAAAAAATAAAATGGAATATGTTTTGAAACGAATATATAATATATATATACGACTAATAAATTGCGACACGAAGAATATGGTTACGCCTGTTGCACGACGGCTACCGAAGCTCCCGGCGGACTGGTTTTCGTGTCGTCCGTCACTAGCGCGCTTATATCGTCTGGCGAGTGAACGACCAAACAGATATAATAATTATTATAATGAAATCAAAGAACGATATTATATACTTATAATTATGTTTATTATACAATTTAAGATAGGTATTATTATCTGCCCGTCATAGATAAATAATAATAATAATAATAATAATAATAATGATGATGATGATGATGATGATCAGGTTCGGATTTTATAGCACTAAAAAACAATAAAATATGCGCTATAATATGACCAAAAAAACCTTAAAATATGCACTATAATATTCCCTAAAAATATCAAAAATAGCAAAAAAAATTAATTAATTTGTGTAATGCAAATAGCAAATTAGAACAATATTTATAAAATATTTTATTGTTGTATAGGTACATTTTATATTTATAAAATTATATTCTATATTATTAAAATGAAATATGACAAAAAAAATTATCTAGTAGGTATACAGTATTTTTATAATTTTGTGAACTTATTAATTTATGAAAAATACAAAATAAAGCATTTTATTATGCGTATTAGCAAAAAAGCACCAAAACTTCAAAAATAGCACTAAAAATCAGAAATACTTTAAATATGCAAAAAATAGCAAAATAAAATTTCATATTTGAAATCTCTGATGAATAAAACAAATTTATAGCTTATTTTGATATTTTTATTTGTATCCTATAATAATTAGCAAATGCTATAAAATTCGGACCCTGATGATGATGATAATAATAATAATAATAATAATAATAATAATAAAAAATATTACCAAACTATACGCGGACAGAGTGCAAAAAACACGCGCGACTGTGGGATGAGAAATAAAAAAATATTACGTTAAATTGATAATATTACTTATTGCGGACGCGTGCGATATAATTGACGTTTTGTATTATATACTTATATCTAACTATTCAGATTTCGGTGGGGAAACGTTCCACGCCGCTCCCAAACGCGCAAAGTTCACTAGGGTAACGGTCGTTTCCGAATAATAATTATTATTATATTATGATATTGTAATAGTATTATGTGTGTAATGATAAAGGTACACCTATATATATTATACGGGTATACGATGACCTACCTGTCAGAAATCATAATGTTTCAAACCAAATATTTTCGTTTAGCTAAACAAAAATGAAAAAAAAAATGTTTTCCACATTTCGAAATTAAAATAGTGTTGAATTTTGATATAAAAATTTAAACGCCATTCAAAAATTACATAGGAAAAACGATTTCCATCCGAGTTCATCTCATAATATTTATATATGGATTACAATTTTTACATTCGTGCCAGTCTATATATCTACGAGTATAACGTTCAATATAAATTAAACACATAAGACATAAAACCACTGAGCGAGTCACCCGAATACCCAAATGCCAAATTTGACGGTACTTTGCTCAGAATCGTTTTTCCAATGTAATGGATTTATCATTGTATCCCTTTCACACCAGTATCAGCTCTTCTTTTTACACTTTAAACAGCTGCAGAAAGAAAAAATCGTATATACGTGTAATGTACTAATGTTCACACAGTGGCGAATTCAGGATTTTTTTTTGGGGGGGGGGGGGTTTAAAAAAAATTAACAAATTAAATAATTTTTAATTTTGTTTGTTTTTATTGTTATTATTAGATTATTATTTATTATGCTATAATTATAGAAATAAAAAGGGAACTCCTGCCGCAGGGATATTGATGTGAAAATCGGAGTGTTTAATTTTAATTAGAATTTGAATGCAATGATGAACCATTGTATTCGAAAAAAACGATTTTGAGCGAAATTCAGTCAGATAATGTAGGTATTGATTAATATATTGCCGTTTTTTCGTAATTTTTTGTCGTTTTTTCTAACGCATAGGACAATTTTGAAAAATTCGAAAAACGACCTAAATAAAGTACCAAAAACATCCACTTTCCAACCGAAAACATTTGCTATTCGTAAAAATCGAAGCATTATTTCGGATAGTAAAAGTAATACTTAGTGTCTTCAGACATAAAACTAAAAAAAAAAAAAAAACAAAAAAATTAAAAATATCAACTTTAACAGCTATAAAAAAATTGAGACTATTTTTCTAATATTTTAATAAAATATTAAGTAATATGTAGACATACTTCAGTAAAATTTTCAGAACTTAATGCTCAAAATTGCCAATTTTATCAAACATTACATACATAAAAACGAGTAATCACGGGCCCCCACCTTAAATCTCAATTCTGGCTTGTACATACTACATAAGTGATAAGTGATGGGTATCTGCATACAAATGTGCTTCGCCGTTGAAAAAAGTTATAGAGGTAAAACTTAGTCCATCGAGTCGCAAGTCGCAACGTCTTCAAAACTTGTTCATTTTAAAATTTTGTGAGAAATTTATGGGTATAGTGAATAAACAGAATTGTTGTTTATTTTACAGATAAATTATCGACTTTAATCGATATATTTCTAACAAAAGAAAGAGCTGATACTCCTGCCGCACAGGATACAGGTGTGCGAACCATAGCGTTTAATTTTAATTAGAATTTGAATGCAATGATAAACCATTGCATCCGAAAAAACGATTCTGAGCGAAGTTCAGTCAGATTATAATTTTCGTTTGAACTAAAAATATCAATTTAAAACAGCTATAAAAAAAAATTGAGATTAGGGATTTTTCTAATATTTTAGTATGATGTTAAGTAATATGTAAGTATACTTCAGTAAAATTTTCAGACCCTAATACCAAAAATTACCAATTTTATCAAACATTATATACGTAAAAACGAGAAATTTATGAAATATTCGAAGTCCTATATTTAGTAAAAAAATTTAAAAAACAGTTCCCAAATTTTACCACATATATATAATAGCTATGTGAACACCCAAAAAAATTTTCAAGTCTCTAACTTAAAAATTGCCCGAGTTATCGTGAAATATAGAAATTGAATTCGTCAAAATTTCATTTTTCGTGAAAAATGCCGTTTTTTCGTCATTTTTTCGAAGTTTTTTCTACCGCTTATAGTCAATTTTGAGAAATTCGAAAAATGACCTAAATAAAGTACCATCTACATCCACTTTTACATCTGAAACTCGCTATTCGTGAAAATCGAAGCATTATTTCGGGTAGTAAAAGTGTTTTCAGAATATTTATTTATATGTATGGATTCTAAAATTTTCGTTTTCCTAAAAATATCAACTTAAAACGGCTATAAAAAAAAATTTTGACAATGGATTTTTCTAATATTTTAGTATGATGTTAAGTAATATGTAAGTATACTTCAGTAAAATTTTCAGACTAAAATACCCAAAATTGACAATTTTATCACACATTATATACGTAAAAACGTGAATTTTACGAAATATTCAAAGTCCTATATTTTGGAGAAAAATTAATGTAACGGTTCCAAAATTATACCACATATATATAGTAGCTATGTGAACATCCAAAAAAAATTTCAGGTCTCTATCTTAAAAATTGCCTGAGTTATCGTGAAATATAGAAATCGAATTCGTCGAAATTTCATTTTTCGCGAAAAATGCAGTTTTTTCGTCATTTTTTCGCCGTTTTTTCTACCGCATAGCGTCAATTTTGAGAAATTCAAAAAATGACCTAAGTAAAGTACCAACTACGTCCACTTTGCTACCGGAAACATACCCTATTCGTGAAAATCGGAGCATTATTTCGGGTAGTATTTTTGTACACAGACATAAAAAAAAAAAAAAAAAAAAAAAACAAAAAATAATCACACATCATTGTAAAACCAATACATTCTTCGCTTCGCTCAGAATCTAAAAATGTTAAAATAAATACAAGAATTTTGCTAAAAAAAAAAAATTATTTCAAGTTGCTAATATGAATCATATGAACTTT